>CM070640.1:29920944-30113524 GCA_036346255.1 Ampelocalamus luodianensis
AAAGTGCCTTGTGATAATCTCTTAGTCGCACACCTCGGAAGTGTGTGAGTAGACAGTATAAGATGATTGTCTTTTGTGGGTAAAGTTGTACAACCTCTGTAGAGTGTAAATCTATTTGAATAGCCGTGTTCCCAGTTATGGACTATGCCTTGTGATATCCCGCAAGGGGTAGTGTTTTTCTTAAAAGCAAGTGGTCGTGGTCGGACTAGGGTGGTCTGGGCAGTGGTCAGGGTGATCATGAGAGGTTGGTGAAGTAGATAGGGTGTCCACAAGCTGTCTTCTAAGAAACTGTTTACTTATGTATTATCTTTCAACTTGTGCTTTGCAATCTACTTACTATATTTCCCGTAAATGTCACTTTCTGCAAACTAACCATGCAGCTATCCTTGTCAAACCTTACATGAATACTATTTGCATAACTTTTCCCTATGACTTGCTAAGTACATTCAAAGTACTCATGGCTTTTGCCCTCCGGTTGATTAGCCACCGAAGAGGACCCTGGGTGCTCCGAGCCCTATGGAGAGGAGTTCATGGAAGACTTTGCCGACTAGGGGACGTCCTCCACTCGATAGTTTGTGGGTTTGTCGACTGGCTCCCGGGTTTTGTAAAGTTCTGCTGCAAGTTTTATTTTGTTGTAAGCCCGTGTGGCAATCCTTGTAAAAAGCTTGATCGTAAGGTCTTTTAGTTAATATTTCGTGTCTGCTTCTTCTTTAGCTTGTTGTATGGAATTGATTTCACCAATGTTTCATCTGTGCGAGTTAGCTACTGATCTTGGGACTAGTTCAGAGCGCACAGAGGGTCCTTGAGGTCTTCGTGCCATGAGGGGACCCGACAGCGGTGGTATCAAAGCCATATTGATTGTAGGACGTATAGCAAGCATGGTTATTTTAGTCAAGAGTCTCAAAAGTTATTTTCTAAATCAAACCAACTGACTAACTTGAGTAGATATTCTTTTCTCATCTTAGTCTATTCTGTTCTCACCCCGTTCTATTCTTCTCTAACCTTATCCCCATCTTTTCTCATCTAGTTCTGTTCTTCTCTCGTCTCGTTCTCAGGTTCTAGCTTCTTGTCTCTTTTGGAACCTTGTTTTCGAATTTAAGTTGACCTCCTTATCTCTGTAATCTTTTTAGGATCGAGCCCTTCACGATCAAGCACTGGATGCCCTGGAAGATTCAAGACTTGTCCGTTGTTTTTAGTCATCCACCCATATAAGATAAGTTAGAAGCACTCCCGTAGAGAGGTCCTCCCCAATTTGGTACCATTTAGTCCGTGTTATAGGACCCCCTGTTGGAGTTGTTGCCTCTTAATAGCTCTCTGGCTATTATTCTTTTGGGTTTAATCTACCTTGCCCCAGCTAGATTGCTCTATCTTTCTTCCTCGCTCTCTCTCATCTTTTGTGCTTTCTTCCTCTCGTCTTTTAAACTTAGGCAGATGGTTCAGACCAGCGGCTCAGCAAGTCAAGATAAACCAGTGGACCCCTGTCCACTGCCACCACCACCTCCTCCTCTGGTAGCCCCGGCAGATCAAAATTTGGGTCAGTTTATGGCAGCCTAGACTCAGTTAATGAATGCAATGATGCAGAACATGAATCAGATGATAGCTCAGCAAAACCAGACCACTGCCGCCTTGATTACGACGCTGAATCAGAGCAGCCAAGCAACTGTCGTGCCACCACCGCCACTAGTCTTTCCTCAGTTAAGATTGGCCGAGTTCGTGAGGACCCGTCCACTCACTTTGTCTAGCTCCTCCGAGCCATTGGACGCAGATGACTAGCTGCACTCAATTGAAAAGAAGCTCGCCATCACCCGGTGTGACGACCGCAAAAAGGACTTTTATGCCACGCATCAGCTAGAAGGCACTACTGTAGAGTGGTGGGAGAACTATCGTGCCGCCCATGCAAACCACCAGGACATCTCTTGGGCTGAATTCTAAGAAGCTTTCCATCGCTTCCATGTTCCTGATGGGAAGGTGGAAATGAAGAAGAACGAGTTTTGTGAGCTGAAGCAAGGAAGCATGTCGGTGAGTGAGTACCTCAATAAGTTCAAGCAACTCTCGCGGTATGCTCCAGAGGACGTGGCTATAGATGACGCATGTCAAAAGCATTTCAAAAGAGGACTCATCCCTAGTTTGAAGCTTCAAGTAGTGGGCAACGACTATGTGGACTTCCAGTAGCTCGTGAACAAGTCAATGCTCATAGAGGAGTCCCGCCGTGAGCTTGTAGAGTCTTACAATAGGAAGACGACGCTGTCTGGAACTCATCAGGGTCATTCGCAGTGGGCCAGAACCAGTGCTCAGTATCCCACCCGTTTCGTGTCCGCTTCTTCTTTAGCTTGTTGTTTGGAATTGATTTCACCAATGTTTCATTTGTGCGAGCTAACTACTGATCTTGGGACTAGTTCGGAGCGCATAGAGGGTCCTCATGGTCTTTGTCCCATGAGGGGACACGAAAGCTGTCCCGGCGGGCCGACAGACGCGGAGAGGCCAAGGCGAGCGATGAAGCCCAAGCCCAGGCATGAGCACCCCTCCACGCAATCCAGGCCTTCTGGAGGCGATCGCACGGCCCGCCATCCCGGGCGACGTGGCCCGCGTTGAAACGCGCCCTCGCACTGCGAGACCCCGGTTTATTAAGCTAGTAATACTTAGCCTTCCATTGGCCCTAGCATAACAAACAAAATACCCCGTGCCTCTATGAACATGTGCTTCCCAGAAATGCAACACACATACACCTTTTACAAAACCATGCATCATTTCCATACATAAATATAACAAGTCTAGCAAAAGATGTACATAATATAAAGTTATTACAAGATAGCCGACCGGCCAAAAGACATAAGTATCAAATAACAGCGGAAGCAAAAGGTGCCATAAGATGGCTTTAACCAAAAGACGACCGGTTAGCCACATAACCACAGGGCAACCGATCGGGCCACCAAGCTAGTCGTCCTACACACTGCCACAGCATAGCTCACAAAAGTGAGGCCCTTAGGGCTCACCTTTTTCCTCTGCACACAACAAGCAATGCAAATGAGTACAATAATGTACTCGCAAGAGTTACGAGTAACAAGCCTATACATAGCTACATGAAAGCTGTATCAAAGGAGGTTGGTTATATGGTTAATTGGACGCATAAAGCAATTTTCATTTGCAATAATGTAATAGATTAGAGGCAATTTATTAAATCAGTTTTTAATCATTGAAATAACAGCGAGTAACAACAAATAATCAAGTAACCACCTAGAGATGACTAACACAATAGCCACAACAACATAGCATGAATCCCTGATTCATACCACCCATCAAGTTTTAATTAAAATATTGTAGTCTAACTCTTGAAAAGCTTACCCAAGCGTGTGTAATACCCAGATCGTTGGTTCGGCGTAGGTTTTAATTTTTATAAGTGGTAACGCAGAGTCGCCGGTTAATCAATATATCGCGGGAAAGAAAGAAAGAAAAAATTATTAAAATTGTGAGTCAACTTTAGGTTGAATTAAACAATTAAATAGCTGTTAATTATAAAAAAAACAGTTAGGGAGGGTGGGCTTGCCACCTTGGGCCAAGGGGGCCCAAGGGGTGGCCACACCCCCTTTTTCTTGCCCTAGCCGCCCCTTACCCTTGGCCGACCACCCCTTCCCCTGTTTTCCCCCAAGCCGCCACACCTCCTCCTTGCGCCTCCCTCGCCCGGTTGTGCTCCTTGCGCCTCTCCCTGCGCCAAAGTTGTGCCTGCGCAAGAAGGAAAAAGAGAAGAAGGAGAAGAAGGAGAAGAAGAACTCGCGTGGGGATTGGTTCAGCAAGCTAGCGGCTCTACAGGGGTAACGAGATGCCTTCCCCGCTGTTTGATCCGTAGTAGATGCGAAACCGATTAGAATTGTTGGATAAAAGTTTGGCTGCAGAAGATTCGATTCTGTCCAGTACCTTGCGTGGGTGATTTCGTGTATTTAGAGGCTGAATTTTAAGATTCCATCTCCTAGAGTTATGTGGGATATGTCGTTATCTTTCATTAGCCACGAAGATCACTCAATTCCGAGGTCTGAGTCAAAAGTTATGGTCGATTTAGTATCTGCTGCCAGAAATCTGACGAGAATAATCTGTCTGGATATTTCCTAAAATATGAAAGGGAAATTGGTAGAATCGGAAAGTTCACACAACTAGGTTATGGTAGATAATTCGATAACCTTTTCAGATTGATAAAGAACGATCAATTCGGAGTTACCTATTAAAAGTTATGGTCATTTTAGTTTTGCTGTTCGAACGTGTAGGCAGTTTCTGTACTGGAAGTTCAAACAATGGTTAGCCTTTTATTTTGGCCGATTTGGATTATCGTGTCAACTAGAGTATTGTAGTTTAGTCAGTTAAAAATCTACAGAAATTGGGTTTAACTCTTTTCGACTTCCAGTCCGTGAGGTATGTCAATTACCGTGCTGCTGTCCAGAAACGGTATATGGCAGAAACGTTGTTTTGATTTCACTTTGTAAACTCGACTTGAGTCATCAGGGAAGCGGTGTAGAACGCCGATTAGTAGCGCTGGGTATATTATGTCCTTATTGAAATTATTTTACTTGTTTAGGAGGTGAAGCCTCGGGTTTAGGAGTTTCATCTTTGCCGGCTAACGCGTCGCATCGTGGAAGGCAAGTAATTGTAGCAGTGTTACTACCGTTTAATTGGTTGTTCTTACTACTTGCAATCTATATGATTCTCGTATTTTGAAGTATTATGCCATGGTTGGTTGACTTACAAATGAGGTGATAACAGCAATTAATAATTGAATGTTTTATTTCGGATATCTTGCGTGTGGTCATGAGGTGGTTGCTTTATGTGCCGAATGTGGATCATGGATGTATTTTCCATAGTGGCTGTGTGGTAGTAATAAAAGTTAATCTTGTTGGTGCCCTTATGAGGATGACACTTATGTGGTTTATGAGTATCATATCATTCATAACATATCATGAAATTGCATTGTGGATGTCGCCGCTTATGGCGCGATCAGTCTGCAGTCAAACATCGTACATTCAGAGATCGATGCACACTCTTACCTTGATGGGTAAGAGTGCAGTGGAGCATGGCATGCATTTGCATTAAAATTGTGGATGGAGGAAATGCATACTTATGCCAATGTTTGAAATCTTATGAGGCAGGACTCATGTTAGTCCATGTGGTTTATTGAATGAGAAAGTGGATTGTGGTTGCGGTCATGCAATAATATAAATTGTGATGTAGCTTGCTTGTTATTTGAATGACCTGTTACTCAATTTACTTGCTGAGATTTTATCTCACCCTTGTTGTTTCTTTCCCCCCTTTCAGGTGATTCTTAAGCATTCCTGGGATGGGTAGAGCGGCACTACAATAATGCACTCAAATCATAGATTTATGCTGTAATAAAGTTGAGAGG
Source organism: Ampelocalamus luodianensis (assembly GCA_036346255.1). Lineage (NCBI taxonomy): Eukaryota > Viridiplantae > Streptophyta > Magnoliopsida > Poales > Poaceae > Ampelocalamus > Ampelocalamus luodianensis. Next base: position 29,926,331 of record CM070640.1, read on the forward strand.
AAACTAGCCTAATGACTAGCTATTCGTGAGTGTTCTTTTGATCTATTAATGATGAATTTGTGGACTACTCTTGGATTAAATTGCTAGTAGTTGTTTTAATTTATTGAACTCTATTCGTTATTATTGTGTCCATTAGTTGTTTTTGCTTCCGCTTTTGTTCAATTGTAGAGTGGTTAGTGGCATTCCAGGGTAATATGGGTCCTGGGGTGTTACAGCATGTCCTTGACCTAGGACGAGGTTATTCGAATATTTTTAACCCTGCAGGGGTGTACCAATATACCCACACTTCAGACCGCCTTTTTGCCAAGCTATTAAGCACACTTCCTTTGGTATGCCGGCACAGCTAAGTCCTACGAGACGCTTTCTAATGGAAAATGCTAATCAAGAGCCGCACGTATGGGGGTTATCACCTAGTGGACCACCTTTACGGTCCCCACTAAGGACCCATACGTATAGTAGGATACACCGGCCTAGGCGGGTGCTCCTCCCCACAAACTTGTCCATGTTGCATATAGTTAAATATACAACCCACCACGCGACTCATTAATTAACACCCCCAAAGTACTTAGTCAAGAGAGGTCCCATTTCCCTCTAGCGTGGTTAGCACGCACAAATTGCTGGATTAACAGAGACTCACAAGATGTTCGGTCCTTAATTGACCCGGGCACCATTCCAGTCACACCCAAAAGCACACCATCTTACCATTGTGCCCAAGTCGAAATCATTTTGTTTTCAGTTTTAGTCTTGGCAATTAAACATAGCACAAAGCTGAAACATAAAGATCATAATAAGTTTGTATGATCAAGGTTATCGATAAGTCGATAACCGCCCATTTCTACCGGTAGCTAAGCATGGCTAAGCAACATACTCGAAAACTACTAAGTGACAAGGGCTCATCCAACGAACCCAAAATCACAGCAAGTATTTCTAGGCTCAATAGTAGAGGATAAACATTCACCTAGAGATTATGCATCTAATAGGTCAACTAATCGACAATAGTTTAAAAACGAGATAGCAATGCATACGTAGAATTTGTAAACAACATATTAGAATTTGAAAATAATAGGAACAACATGATCAAATGAATGCTACATCTACTTGCCTTGCTGGAGGGCAGAGTCTGGTTGCTGTGGCTCAGATTCGAGATCAACAATCTCTTCGGAACCTAACGCAAAAATACAATAAAACCAATAAGAACGAAGAACACCAAACAAAACTCAACAGCAAAACTCATTCAAAACTTATGAAACTTATACAGCAACAAGGTTATGATGTTAAATGAATTTAGAAACAAGAATCAAGTCATTTGGATTTAGTATGAAAAAGTTATAGCTAAAACAATTTCCCTCAGCCTGTTAATTCAATTAAATTAATTACTGGTACTGTTTATGGCAACAATTTCTAGAATGATCCGAAGTCTGAAATTTTTATGGTAGGTAGATAATGGCATCGTAAGGTCAGCAAAGTTGGGTTTACTCAATTTGGAGTTAAAATGAATTACTTATGATTTTTCTAAGTTGTAAATCTAGCACATGTTACTTTTCAGAAATGGAATCATGATCAAAACCTATTTCATATTAAAGTATGCTAACAAAGGAATTTAACAAGATTGAGTTTGCACATTTTGGAGTTATACATAAAAGATATGCATTTTACTAGGTTCAATTCAATTTCTAGAATATTCTAAAATGGCTCGAAACAAGATAATATTATTTACAAAATTTTCTGGCATAGAACAAAGTCTAAATGCATTTTTATATTAAACTTTAGTTAAACATGAATTTAACCCCACTGGAATCATCTAAAAAGGATTTAAAATAAATTAGTTATGAGTTTTCAAAGTTTAATACAATTTCTAGTTGACAAATAAAGATTTATCGAAATAAAACAAAGCTTAACAAAAAGGAATCGACGTGGACAAACGTGGGCCCTTGATTCAGAATCCAACTTGGGTGCTCCAGTGGTTCATCTTCAACTCTTCTTGCACCCTTTCGAGCTCCTTAACCTCCTTTGCATTTCCCCTAACTTAATTTGGGTTGATATTATCAGGAATGGACCAATTTTAAGTTTGGATCATTTCGGCCGATTCTACCCCTTTTCTTCTTCAGCTCCGGTGAGTGTTTTATTTCGCAATTATTTGCTCATGAAGCTTCTATGAGCTATAATGAAGCTATTATGACCACCCGATGGTGTTCATTTTGCTCAGGTTGTCGTTTTCATGTCATCTTCTTCGACTCTGGCGGGTTCTTTCTCTGTCAAAGCTCTCTGGCTATCTTTTGAAGCCCTTCTCGCTTGAGGTAGCTTCTAATTAGTCCCTAGATGCTTGGCACACGCTTCTTTGGACTGCTGCGGAGCTTTTTGGGCATTTTCACTTTCGGCCGATTAGTGTCATTATCTTATTTTTCGGCTAGCCGACGTTCTAGACCTTCGCCACCGGCGAGGTCACCACCATCAGGATCGCAAGGCTATTGCAAACTCATTTTAGTCTTTAGGTTGCGTCGCCGTGGCCGGAGCCACCGGCGATAAGCCATTCTTTTCGCTCGGGATTTTGCCAGACGAAAACCTTCTCGGAGTCGTTGTCATTAAGATACATTTAATGCCTTAATCATTAGTAGTCATTGGGAGTAATTAATCTATCTTGAGCTGGTCCACGGTGCCACTGACTAGTGGGCCCAGCCTCTAAAACCCCCCGGCTGGCGCTAATTAACCCTGTTAAGACATCATTAATAATCAATCATTTGATAATTAATGTTAGCATTAATTGGCTGTCGGAATTAACCCTTTGGGTCACTGTCAGGTGGGCCCGTAGGCCTTAAACCCCAATTCCGAGTTCTTTAGGACAAAATGGGATCATTAATTGCTAAGCATTGGTTAGCAATTAATGTGTCCTAAATCATCCTTTTGTGTCACTGCCATGTGGGCCCTTCGTCACTTAAAATCCTCTCCGTGAAGCATTAATAGGACATAATTAGTGCTAATCATCACTAATAATTGGTTTTAGCATTTAATGGCTGTCCTAATTGACCCTCTGTCTCACTGGCGTGTGGGCCCGCATCTTTAATTCTCGCGGTGCGTTTAAATCCCTCGTGCGTGAAAGAGTAGCACTGCAGAGATCGTGGACCGTCGAATTTTAGATCTACGGCCCAGATCTGTGGGACTTTCGGATCCCCAATCGTCCCAAGACTCCTAAGCCGTCCATCTTTAGATCTGCGGCTGAGATGCATGTGCTGTTCGGGACTCCCGAAGGGAACTGCGCTCTGAGCCGCTCATCTTTAGATCTACGGCTGTGGTCGTCCAAGGCATTCGCGTCGCCTGAATGTCCCTGCTCGCATGGACCGTTGGATCTAGATCCAACGGTGGCTTCCTTTTAGGATCGCGCGCGTGAGCTTTTCCCAGCGCGCGTGGGCCGTTAGATTTTGCATCTAAGGCCCATATTCGTCCATGTCGCTTATTTCTGTTAAGTTTGTTTATATTTCGGGAAGCATTTATTTACCAACTAAAAATTATTTTAAACTTTAGAAATTCATAACTAATTCAATTCAAATCCTTTTTAAATGATTCTAGTAAGGTTAAATTCTTTATTAACTAAAGTTTAATATGAAAATATTTTTAGACATGTTTCTGTAGCATAAAGTTTTATAGACAATAATAACTTGATATCAGCCATTTTAGAATATTCCAGAAAATGAATTAAACCTTGTAAAATGCATATCTTTTTCTGTATAACTCCAAAATGTGCAAACTCAATTTTGTTAAATTCCTCTGTTAGCATTCTTTAATATGAAATAGGTTTTGATTATGATTTCTTTCCTGTAAAGTAACATGTGTTAGTTTTGCAACTTAGAAAAATCATAAGTAATTCATTTTAACTCCAAATTTAGTAAACTCAACTTTGTTGACCTTAGTATGTCATTATCTACCTAGCATAAAAATTTCAGACCTTAGATCATTCTGGAAATTTTCACCATGAACAGTACCAGTAATTAATTTCATTGGAATTAAGAGGCTGAAAGAAATTGTTTTAGCTATAACTTTTTCATACTTAGTCCAAATGACCTGATTCTTGTTTCTAAATTCATTAAAAATCATCACCTTGCTGCTGTATGAATTTCATAAGATTTGGGTGACTTTTGCTGTTGAGTTTCATTTGGTGTTCTTCGTTCTTATTGGTTTTATCGCATTCTCACGTTAGGTTCCGAAGACATTATTGACATTGAATCTGATCCTCAGCAACCTGACCCTGCCCTCCAGCAAGGCAAGCAGATGTAGCATCATTTGATCATATTGTTCCTATTATTTTCAAATTCTAATATATTGTTTGCAAATTCTATGTATGCATTGCTATCTTGTTTTAAACTATTGTCGATTAGTTGACCTACTAGATGCATTTTCAGTAGGCAAATGTTTATCCTCTACTATTGAGCCTAGGGTTATTGGCTGTGATTTTGGGTTCGTTGGATGGACCCTTGTCACTTAGTAGTTTACGAGTTGATGTGCTTAGCCATGCTTAGCTACCGGTAGAAATGGGCGGTTATCGACTTATCGATAACCTTGATCATACAAACTTATTATGATCTTTATGTTTCAGCTTTGTGCTATGTTTAATTGCCAAGACTAAAACTGAAAACAAAATGATTTCGACTTGGGCACAATGGTAAGATGGTGTGCTTTTGGGTGTGACTGGAATGGTGCCCGGGTCAATTAAGGACCGAACATCTTGTGAGTCTCTGTTATCCAGGCAATTTTGTGCGTGCTAACCACACTAGAGATATATGGGGGGACCTCTCTTGACTAAGTATTTTGGGGGTGTTAATTAATGAGCCGCGTGGTGGGTTGTATATTTAACTATATGCAACATGGACATGTTTGTGAGGAGGGGAGCACCCGCCAAGGCCAGTGTCTCCTACTCTACGTATGAGTCCTTGTGATCCATATTTCGTCGGCAGATCACTAAGGGTTAACCCCCATACGTGCGGCTCTTGTTTAGCTCAATCCATTGGAAATGTCTCGTAGGACTTAGCCGTGCCGGCATACCAAAGGAAGTGTGCTTAATAGCTTGGCAAAAAGGCGGTATGAAGTGTGGGTACATTGGTGCAGCACTGCAAGGTCAAAACTATTCGAATAGCCTCGTCCTAGGTTATGGACGGGCTTGGGTAAGCTTTTCAAGAGTTAGACTACAACCTTTTAAAATTGAAACTTGATGGGTGGTATGAATCAGGGATTCATGCTATGTTGTGGTGGTTATTGGGTTAGTCACCTCTAGGTGGTTACTTTAATTTATTGTTACTCGCTATTATTTCAATGCTTAAAAACATATTTTATCAATTGATTTCAATCTATTACATTATTGCAAACGAAACTTGCTTTATGCGTCCAAACAACCATATAACCTTTTCCTTTGAATTCAGCTCACATGTAGCTATGTATAGACTTGTTACTCGTAAGTCTTGCGAGTACATTATTGTACTCATCTGCATTTCTTGTTGTGTGCAGAGGAAGATGGTGAGCCCCAAGGGCCTTACTTTTGTGAAATGTGCGGCTTTTGGGACGACTAGCTCGGCGGTCCGGTTGGTTGCCTTGTGGGTTGAGGCACACTAATTGGCTTTTGTTCATATCCATCTTATGACACTTTTGCTTCTGCTGTTACTGTTATTTTTAATGTCATTGGGCCGGTCGGCCCACTCTTTTGTAATAACTTATTATGTATGTCTTTTGGTAGACCTGTTAATGTGATGTATGAAATTGATGCATGATTTTGTAATGATGTATATGTGCTGCAATTCTGGGAAGCACATGTCCATCGAGACATGGCGTATTTTGTTTGTGATGCTAGAGCTAATGGAAGGCGAAGTATTACAAGCTAAATAAACCGGGGTCTCACAGTAGATCTAAAGATGGAGGGCTCCGGGCGCAGCGCGATCCGGGTGACCCGAACGGCACACTTATCTCAGCCGCTCATCGCGAGATGGATGGCCCGCGCGATTGGGAGCCTGGTGGTCCGAACGGCCCCGTGATCTGAGCCGCAGATTTGGAGATGGACGGTCCAGAGCAACTTGGAACGTTCGGGGACCCGAAAGTCCCCGAAGATCTGGGTCGTTGATCTCGAGATTGACGGTCCACGATACACGCATAAACACATGTGGGTTTTAATTGCGCGGAGGGGTTTTAAATGCGCGGGCCCACCTGTAAGCGATACAGAGGGTGGTTTAGGACATCTAATAAATGCTAAACCCAATGATTAGTGATGATTAGCATTAATTGTGTCATAACGATTTTGCACAGAGGGGGTTTAAGTGGTTAGGGCCCACCTGACAGTGGCACACCTGGATAGCTTAAGACACATTAAGTGCTAACCAATGATTAGCATTTAATGAACTCAAATTTAGTCCTAAAAGACCCCGTGACTGCGGTTTAAAGCCTACGGGCCCACATGGTAGTGACACTAGAGGCACTTTCAGACACATTTAATATTAAGATAGTGATTAATGATAATCATTAGCATTAATGATGTCTGAACGACATTATTCTGGCCTGTCGGGGGGGTTTTAAGTGGCTGGGCCCACTGTCAGTGGCACATACTCAACACTAAGACAACCATTAATACTAAGCCATAATTAGCAATGATTAACAATGATTAGCCATTAATGATGTCTTAACGACAACTCCCAGTGACGATTTCATCCGGCAAAACCCGACGGCAAGGATGGGCTTGTCGCCGGCAGCTCCGGCCACGGCGGCGCCCGCAAAGTGACAAAATGGGTTCGCAATAGCCTTGCGGACCCAATGGTGGTGACCTCGCCGGCGGCGGTGGTCCAGAACTCTGGCGAGCCGGAAAAGAATGGTGGGGACAAGCACTGCCGAAAATGAAAATGGCGAAAAGCTCCGCAAAGGTCCACAAAAGCGGGTGCCACGACTTCTAGGGACTAATAAGAAGCTACCTCAACCAAGATGAGCTTCAAAGATGGCCGGAGGAGCTTGGACAGCAGAGAAACCCGCCGGAGTTGGGGAAGATGAAGTGAAAGATGGTGATCTGGGCAAAATGAGTGAAACCAGATCAACACTAAAGCTCCATTAAGACTCATAGAAGCTCCATGAGCAAGTAATTGCAAAACGAACCACTTACCGAAGCTGAGGAAGAAAGGGGGCAAAATCGGCCGAAATGATCCAAACTCAAAATTGGTCAATTCCTGTGAATGAAACCCAAAATTGAGTTAGGGGAAATGCAAAGGGGGTTAAGGAGTTCAAAAGGGTACAATAAGAATTGAAGATGAACCACTGGAGTACCAAAGCCATCAACAGAGCTTCACGACCATTAATGGTGATTTTGGTTTTTTTTAGGTGTTTGAGCTCCACAAGCAAATAGGAGCTAAGTGGTGCTGCAAAGGAGCTCAGAGAGGGTTTTAGGAAGCTTCAAATAGATGGAGAGCTAGGGTTTTCTAAAATGAAGCCCTCGGGTGAGCTTGGGTAAGCTTGGCTCACGGGACAACCGTGGACCTAAAAGAAATGATGGGGGCAGGAAAAGGCATGATCATGGCCGAAAGCAAGCCGCACGCATTCACTGCCCCGACCAAGAAGATTTGACAAGAGAACTCGAAGTGACCCGGCCATGCCACTCCCTGTTCACGCACGGCTCGAGGAAGAAGAAGAGAAGAAAAGATAGGGTTGTTGGGGGCGGTCCGATTTAAAATGGACGGCTAGGATTGCTTCAAGCTCTTGAGGTTCAAACTAACAGGGGAGATCGCGAGCGTTGGATCTTAATCCAACAGCTCAGAACGAGACGGCTTGGTTCAATCAAGTCAAATGAATTGGGCTCGGGTTTGACTCGAGCCCAAGTCTTACTCAGACCTGAGTTCATTTTTTTTGGGGTTTTGAAGTGGGTTAGACTTTGGAAATTGATGTGAGGTAGGTAAACAACTCCCAAAATTCTGAAATTTTTATAGGAGCTAGATAACTTAGATATTAACCTTGTGTAAAATTTTCAGAGGTTTTTATGCAGTGCATTTGTCTCCAAAAATTCTGCAATATTCTGGTTTAGTGTTTTGACTAAAAGTCGAACAGGTTTGACTGCCCTCTAAAAATATTCAAACAATTTCTAAAAATTGTGAAATTTTTCAGAGGGGTCACATACCATCCCTAGAATTTAGGAAAAATATTTCCAAGGGATGATCACAAGATTTGACAATAATGTTTTTGAGAGGTCAAGATTTGGATCAAAAGACTTGTGACTTGCATTTCCATAATTCTTGTACAGGAATTGTTTAGCACAGTTAGGAAATACATGATGTAAGAAAAAGTTTTAATTTCTACTCATTTTCTTACATTTGAAACACAAGCCTTTAATGTAAGTAATGCATTGATTTTCATGTCTAGAGGCTAATACAACTAGAACAACTAAAGAGTTAATGGATGGATTCTTTCGCAAGCAGAGAGGCTTGTGCGTTGTGATATATTGAGTTGGTGGTCACGGGTCAATTCTGGCCACATTTCACCGCCACGACCTTCGATTTCGATCTCTTCCTCGATGATTTTTGGCTCAATGTCGCCTCCTCTCCTTTGTTGTGGTGGCCACCCCAAACATGCCGACTCCACGTCTCCACCAACTCGCCCTTGATTACTCTGACGCGCTTGCTTTCCTTTTTGTGGTGGAAGAAGGCTTGATTAGATGGGATCGTGAGAAGAGATGGATGGTGGGGCCATGACAGGTTGACCGTTCGATGATGGCAAATAGTGAATAGGAGCAGAGGCGGACTAGGACTAAAATTTAGAGAGCTAAGCTAACATGAGACAAGTCTACGAAACAAAAAATGAACAATCTTTTGTTATTCAAAATCATACATATATCGAAGGGGAACAAGGTGAAAATGCGAAATGCAATGAAAGAACCTCCATGAAAATGTTCCTTTCTCCATTTCTTGCCAATCTAGTGATCGAAAATGGCAATCGATGAATCTAAATCATAAATCAAAATTGCACAACTCAAAATTGCATTTGTTTTCCTTTTACATACTTTCTAACTTGGTGACTCCCATGCTTGAGTGACTTTGTTTCCTTGCTGCCCGTCGCTGCTAACTTGATTGCCGCTTGGCACCTGTGGCCTACCTGTTTGCCTTGCGCCCTTGCCAGCGCTGCCGTCCATCCTATCGTCTCGTTCTACCGCATGATCGTGACCATCACTCTGAAGTCCGCAAGCCGATTACCGCGCGCACGCCCATCGTCCGCTCACCTTGCACCACCGCTAGGGTTTGCTATCGCCTGAGCCCTGAGTCGCTCGATGTTGGTGTGGTGCCTATTAAATTGGGCCTTGTGGAATTGATTAGTGGGGAGAGGGCTAAATGAGATAGGGCCATGGGGGATAATGGGTTAGTTGGGCTCGATCGATCAGCCTAACAACATAAAAAACACCTAACGTAGTCCAAATCTCTTGGGCAATCATCTTTTGTTAGAATTGGGTCCATGACTGTTAAGGCTCATTCATTCCAAAAATTACAAAGCATGTATGGTTTAGTCTCATATTGCCTAGTCAATTGGTGAGAAAACTATAATACTCCAAGTTAGTTTGAGAGAGAATATTTGAATTAAAGAGAAGGACCAAATAGAAAGTAGAATGAACAGCAGTTAGAGAGGGGTTTTTCTGCGAAAGGGAGACAACCTGGGCCTGGGCCTTGGCCCAAGAGGCCTGTTGTAACATCCCAATTTTTGCTGAGTTTAAAAACCTTTTAAATAGTTAGTAGGGAGAAAAGTCACCATTTGGATTTATTTGATTTAATTCAAAAGCTTAATATTGGACTTTACAATAAAAAACATTTGATCTGAATAATCCTAACATGAACAATAGCCAAAACTATTTTATTTGGGTTCTATGTGCTCAGATATATTTTCTAGATTTTTCTAGAATTTTTCTGAGTTCATTTGCTATTTTCTATTGCTTATTTGAATTTCTGGTATTTTATAAATTAGAAAAGCTATTTAAAATCTCAGAAAAGCTCTTGGGCCGAAACCCAGCCGAAACCCTCCTCCACCAAATTGACTCTGTTTTCCCCTGTGTGTGCGCGAGCCGCCTCTCTCGGCTGTGGTCCCCGCATGCCAGCCCCTTTTCCTCTCTCTTCGCGCGGGCGCGTTAAACCTCAGCTGTCCGATTTTCCTTGAGCGGTCCGATGGAGATGGGCCGTTCGGGCGACTCGAAGTCATCAACGTTGTGAGCCGTTCGATCAAGATTGGATGGTCAAGATGCAGCTGGGATGTCGGAGGGTTCCGATGTCACACGTGTTGTGGACCGTTCGATCGTGGATGGATAGTCAGATCTTTTGAGTTTGTTTCGCAGCCGCGCCGTTTCGCACGGCTCGCGTCCGAGCCCTTGCCGCTGACGTGTGGGTCCCACCACGCCACATCATCGTCGTCTCCGAAGCGGACTCCACCTTCCTTCCCGATTTCTCCGCCGCCGCGCCGTGTTCCTCGCGGACACGCCTCCCGGGGCTATTTAAGGCCCCGAGGACCCCCGTGAGACGCACCCTGTGACGCGCCGCCCTCGAAACCCTAGTCGCCGCCACCGAAGCGCCGCCAGAAACCCTAAGCGCTGCCTTCGTCTTCAGCGTCGGCCGAGGGACCTCTTCGTCATCATTGCCGTTCCAGACCTCCTCGTCGTCAGTGGAGGCCATCTTTGGGACCGCCGCGTCGCCAGCATCTTAGAACCACCGTCGCCTTCGCCGGGGAACCCCTCCAGCGTCGTCGCCGTCGAGCCTGGAGATCCTTCTCCGCCTAAACCTCACCGCCGCCGTCTCCGTTGACCTTAACCACCCGGAGTTGGTTCAACAGGTTTGCAATAACCCAGGCTACATCCCAGTACCACTCACCGACGGCGAAGCCCCGCTGTTCACCGTTGTCGTCGGTTTCCGAGCGCCGCCGCCCCCGAGCCGACGTGGCACGCCGCCTCAGCAGCCGTGTCAGCACCCCTAGCCTGTGTGTCGCGAGCGTGGCACCGTGTCAGCAGACACGTGTGCGCCCGCGTGGTAGTCCACTGGATCCTGAGTCCCGAGGCTCGGTAGACCTAGTCTACCATTCAAAAGGCCCAATGAAATCCGTCTCGTTCGCTTGGAAATCAACGGCCACGAATTGGAGACACGTTTAGGATTTTGAATCAAGATCGGATGCTGTTGGATAAAGATCCGACGGTGAAAATTGCACGGGGTACGTGGGCCGCGCGGCTCCACGAATCTCGGCCGATCATCTAGAAATCGACGGCTCACGTCACGTGTAGTTTTGGGCATGCGCCCGAACGTGACAGATACGGCCGGTTTAGACCTAAAGCATATGCCTCGGTCGCTACAGTGCAAACCGGCTAGGTTTAGGCCGAGAGAGTTGACCAATTCCTTTTAAAGCTCTAAAAGTGTGACTGGGGCTTTAAAAATAATAAATAAATTTGTAAAAATGCAAATTTTTGCCAAGGTGCTACTGGGATGATATTTGCCCCAAATAAATTTTTTAAAAACTACTGTTTCTCATTTAAAAATACATAAATAATTTTAATTATCCCGAAAGGGTTTATTTAAAGTCAAATATTTTTCTCAAGAGCAAAATAATTTCTAAAAATTCAACAAAAAATATTTTTGGCCAAGATAATCCATCTAGTTTTTAATAAAAATACTTCCAGTCATAATACCAACATTGATTGGTATTTTCTTTTGAAGCTTAGAACAAATTTGAATATTGGCTAGAAAAGAGAGGTTTTAGATTGTAACACACATCCATATTTCAAAAATGAACAGTGATGTTATGAATAGCATCTCATTACTGTTTATAAAACATCTTATTACTGTTCATTAAAACTGGGGCTGTTGCAGGACGTCAATAAGGTTTTTGGGCAACGCATCTGCATAACCGCTCGCTGCACTGCTTCATCTACGTTATGCACTGCATTGAGCCTGCACTGCTTTCTGTTATTCATCAAGCCCAACTGTAAGTTGTTTGTGCGACCAAGCGATAATCTTATCCTTGCGTATGATTAAAAGTACAATATGTTACCTAATGTTAGCATAGTTTTATGCTTTCCTATTTATTTGTGATCTTTGCTTCGTTGTAAAACCTGTAACTAAAATATTACGCATATTTTCAACATCTTCCACCTCCGATTTACATCAAAACTAGCAACCATAGCGTCTACGGATGGAAAGAAGGACTAAGAGGTACTCACTGTCCGACTACGGGTAACAGGCCCCAGCCCATGCTGAACCCCGGTGGGTCTGAAGAGCATGTCTGTCCAGTTTGGTAACCAGGCCATGCCATGCTTCCGCAAAACATCAACGATACAGATTTGGGAAATGTTGATGTAAAGCCGGCATTTAGCTTCACGCAAGCCAAAAGAACAACGTCTAGGATCAAGGCGGAGAGGGGCAAAACATACGTGGAACACAATAAGGAGTTAACCATCTAAGTAGTACTTATTATCTGTGAGGTTAGGCAGTTTTTATGTCGAGTGTTGCGCTCCCCTTGTAACCGCCGGTGGCCCCTACCAGGAGGAGGTGGTGAGCCGGTGACCGCGCCGGAGGCTCACGTCGCCGTGCACTGCCCCGCGGGGCCACGCCACAGTCGACGGCGTCAACACAGTGCGTTCGTTATTAAACTTGCTGCCGCAGTAACACTAATCCGCGATTAGCGAATCAAAAACGCCCGGCCTCGGATGGATGGGTGGGCTCGCGTATCGGCCAGAGCCGGGCCCACGAGATCCGTTGCTCGGTCGCTTCCAGCCACCGCCCGCCCATGCGGAAACCACGTGCCACCCGAAGGGGCACTGCCTTCTGACAGCATGGGACCACCAGAAGCGCCTGGGGCGGTGGGATCTGGTGTCTGGTGTCTCAAACGGGTGCGGCGGATCAGGAACCCGCCTCCGGGCGCGCGGCACGTGACTCCATGGGCCCGAGGTGTCAGTGGCAGTAAGGGGGTGTAACGTAGGGCACGTGGTCTTGCCGCGCTGAGTCGGGTGTGGCGTGTGCCCGCCACCCACCCACTCCCCCGCTTTACCTCCGAATTTTTTGCAATTTAATCATTTTTTCGTAAAAAACACACATTTATACCCTTGGTAGTCTTATTTCCGGTTTTGGACCCAGGGGGTCGGCGCCGTGACTCACGGCGCCGAAGCTAAGACATCTCGGCGCCATGAGTCATGGCGCCGACGCATCAACCCTAGCCGGCAAGGCCACCGCGGCGTGGCCGGTACCTGGCGCCATGACTCATGGCGCGAGATGTCTTAGCTTCGGCCGCAGAGTCATGGCGCCGAGAGAGTCGCGCCACGATCTCGCCGAGCTACGAATTATATACCTCTCCCGAGCCTTGCTTTTTTCTTCCTCTCTCTCTCTCGGGTTTCACTCAACCCAACCCGCCGAACTTTTGAATCACCAATTTTCACCGTGGAAACTTGAATTGATCCATACAACCGAGAGCAAGGTATCCTCTTTGTCCTCCTCACTTTTTACGCATTGATTTGGTCTATATCATGTGTATTATGCAAAATTAGGTTAGTCATGACCTGGGTTTGAAGCAATTAGTCTCACTTGTTTTATTGATTCGTATTGTGTATTATGGAACCTTAGTTACGTCGGTCCCTTTGTTTCTCCCACTGTTGGGATGCGAGGCGTGGTAAAGCTAGTAAACCAAGGTAATCTTTGTCCATCGTATTCTAATTTGTCGGTAATATGTAGTTCATATTATGTAAGGTTCATACAATTTGTTGTATTTGGATTAGGCAACAGTGGTGGGCAATGCGTTCGCGTTTGCCAACGCCTAGTGGCGTTCGGTGCCCATGTGCTCTGCGGTGATGCTTGTAGGGTGGCGAGATCGATGAGGAGGACACGTCTGCAGAGGTATTGGATGTGTCACAATTATGCCTTTGACCTACACCTCAACAGATCCGCATTGGATTGTTGGTGAGAAATTAGTGGCTTTTTCTTTGTTCTTGCGATGAATCAATAACATTTCATTACGTGCTTATGGACCCATGTTTTGCGGGAACCTCCACCGCTATGTGACTTTGAGCGGTGGATCGACACCGAGATCAAGGAGGAGGACAAGCGACATATGGAGGGGCGAAGAAGTGGGATGCGAGCGCGAGGAGTGTTGGAGAAGACACGCAAAGAGGAGGCGAGAAAGGAGCGCGAGGAAGAGGTGAAAATGAGGCGAGCGACTAAGCGTAGGGGGAGAGGAGAGGAGGCTTGAGCGCGTTCGCGTGCTAAAGGCTGCAATGGAGGAGGATCCGGATGCTTTGAGGAAGGGAAAGTGGCCTCGTTGCACTCGGTAGTGTGCTAGACTTAGTAGTTATGGTTTAATAATGAACAATGGTCTCATTTCTTTGGACTTGTTATTTTGTTGTACTCTTGTCATGTCTTGCACTTTTTCAAGTATGTGCATGTGAGTATATTGTTAAACTTGAACATGTGAGTAGCATGACTTGTTTTTTTGTCACTATGCCTATATATTTTGGTAACTTTTGGTGCACCAAGCGTAAGTAAGCACACGTTCCTTTGGTCGGACATATAATCACTACTCGCATATAATCACGGAAAAATTCGCAGAGTTTCTCTGTTTTCGACCATCCACATTTAACAATATGACACAAATATATCATACGAGCATATATTCATCACAATACCACGAATAGTAGAAACAACAATCCAAAAGTCCAAATAGTCCATAAAAGTCCATACAATGTACATAAACACGGTCCTCGCTGCCTCCTAGCCTTGCCCTTTCCACCAAGAGCGTCGGTGCACGGAGTGTAAGGGTCACGCGGACGTCGGTGCCTACGCGGTGGAGGCTGCGAAGGCGTGTCGAAGAGCACCTCGAGCCGAGGCGGTCCAATCTCCTCGGCCTCGTCCTCCTGCCGCCACCAATCTCTCGGCCTCGTCCTCCTCCTCGCCACCAAGTCCACGAAAAGTATCTCAGTGGTCGCAGGACGAGCTCGCCTCCGGAAGGCTGTACCTCAGTGTGAAGAAGTGCCTAGGCCTACGGTTTGGTGCGGCGTCGGAAGATGTGTCTGCGTGGCACGTGGGCGTCCATCGGTGCTGCGTCCCGCAACCACAACGAGCGGCAGCTGCCCGCCTCGCAAGTCTCTGCGGTTCATCATCTTTTGTTAGTTCACAAATGTCATGTTTGGTTACAAGTTTATATTTTGATTGCCATGTATTGAAAGACTTACTCCAAGAAAGTTGTGGAGTGTCGTCTCATCCACTCCTGTCCTCGGAAAACGCTCTAGGTCAAGCACGGATCGCCTCAACGTGTTGCCCGCACACATTGTTAACATATGGTTACTCGGTTAGTGCGATGCAAATAACATTAGCGCTATGATTGATTGCAAGAAAAAGGTTAGAAGTGACATCACCACTCGATCTAAGATTGGCCCAGCCTCCACCAACGTCCCTCCCCGAGTCGCCAGGTCGTAGGAAGTGTCTTCATCGTGAAGACTCCATGTCGTGAGTCCGCTTGGGTCCATTGCACCTTGACTTTGTCCGTGTCACACCAAGGTACCAAGAAAGGTATGCACGAAGTTGTAGTTCGTGTGCGGTGCTCATTGGCATAGACGTTCTCATGGAGGAGTCCCCACACGTCTATGTGCTCACGCGGTGCAACGCCTCGAAGTCCGTCGTCTTTTCTCGCCGACGATCGATCCATGACGCGTTGTCTCCGTCGCGTCTGAAAAGAACACACCCAAACAAGTGTAGGATCAAGCTCGCGATAGTAGGTGATTGTCTCCTCGATCGCATTGTAGAAGGTGAATGATACGATTGCATTCGACGGGCATGGCACGTATACCCTTTAGCAAACTATTAAATGATTGACCATGTTGCTAGTCCAAACTCATACCTTGACCACCATGGTCGTAGGCCCTAGTCCATTTCTCGAGTTCCTCAAAGAAGCCTCTCAACCACTTGTCTACCCTACGTGTTTGTTCCAGTTTTGAGTTGTTCCACTTCTCTTGAACAACGACACCTCAAGCTGGCGTGCAACCTCCTCGAAAGAGGAAAGTTATCCTTTGTACCATCCTTACAGAGTAAATTCTCGGAGGTGCCGAGTGCACCACCGGTGATGGATAGGTGCGTACCGGAATCTGCTCACAAAGCACTAAGTATGCCACCGTGTCATCGGATATGACACCAACCTGCCAGGGCCAACAACATGTATCCGAACAAGCGCAGAACCATCCCCAACTATCTTTGTTCTCCTCTCCACCAAAGCAAACGCAAGAGGGACCAATGTGTTGTCTGCGTCAACCGAAATGGCTATCAACAATGTGCCCATGTACTTGCCAAGAAGAAAAGTACCATCAATGGAGAAGACGGAACGACAATGCCCAATGCCTCGATGCATTGTGGAAAACACGAGAATCGCGCGAAGAAAATCGCCTTCCATCCTTCCATTCATTTGGTTTGGGGATGTACTCGTAATGCATTCTGGATTAATCGCTTTCATTGCATTGAACAATGCCGCAACCGCCGTACCCTCCTCCCAATCCCCATATATCATCTTCGGGCTGCATTGCTTTGCCCTCCATGCTTTTCCATACCTTATGTCGTATCCGAACATCTTCGTGTCATCTCCATAATTGTCCTCACCTTCAAATTGGGCTGCCCTTCATCATCGAGTATAGTGATCTCGCAATGAGGGTAGATGTCAGCGGCGATGCTTCATTTCAAGTTTGATTCTGCACAAGTGTGTGGGCCAACGATTTTTGTGATCTTGAACTTGCTGTGTCCTTCTGCTTCCTAGCACACACCCTCCAATTACAATCGGCCTTCACACACCACGTGTAACGCTTGCTGCACATAGGAATGCCTAACCTTGAAAGGCCTTTGCGCTTCACTGAATACTCCTGTAACCACCTTCTCAATGTAGGCAAGTCCTTGAAGACCAAACCCTTCTTGATTTCCATGCTATCCCCGCTTGGGAGCCTCTAACAACTCGTCGTCTCGCATACTCGCATAAGCACCTTGGGAATGACTAAGGTCGCTGAATTCTTCAATAGCTGGATCACGATTAGGCGTAATTGTCTCGATGAGCTCAATATCTTGTTGTGTCAATCTTGCCGCAATGTGCCGGTCTTCATCGGAATCAACGGCTCTAGCCGTCCCATAAGGCTCCTCATCATCATCAATCGAACATCAACACTGTTAGAGGCCCTACAGCACTGATCCATGTTGCCCAAGGTGCCACGGGAGGGCGATCATCATTTTCGAGGAACATCTCTCGCATCACAACCACACACACGATGGCAATTGAGACAAAGGAATAGATTAATGAAGCAGTAAACTAAAGTGGTACTACGACACTTACTTGGATGGTTCGAGTCAAAGGGATCTCTGAGGGGCGCAGGATGAGAAATTCCAATCTCATTCGGGGCGGATTGAGCATCGGGTACCACATCCGCTGTTCACATCCGCATCACAATTGGGTAACGGGGTCCAAAGGGGAGGACTACCTAAACTGGTGAATGCCCATAAAGGCGAATGCCCATGAGGGTGAATGCCCATTAGGATTGGGATCAATGGACAACTTCCGCACAAACAAATCCAAACATTGATATTGGGTCCTCATCACCGATCGACATAATTTTGCCACGATCCTCGAGTCAATTGAGACCATCCGCCTAAAAATACGGTCTTTAGAACCAAATCAAGTACACCCTCAAGCGAGATGGCATCCTCATTACCATGACAACATAGAACCTCACGAGCTCTAGCGACCAATTCACCATAAGACGGACGATCACTAAGCAAAGAGGACACACTTTCCATCCCAACAAATGACACATTTCCATAACCATCTTTCTCATATCGCCTCCATGGTGCAAGGTTACTAGATTGTCCATCTAATCCATACAAAAGGCGGTGGTTGTTAATGTCTAATAGTAGAGTAGTATACTAACTAATTCCATACGTAACTAATTTAAGTTGATAACTACCCAAGTAATTTGCTACCTACCAAACTAAATAACTATGTCTAACTAACTAACTATATGTAACTAAACAAACTAAAATTTCTAACTATGTCTAACTATATCGAAACCTAACTACATTATATGTTACTAAATTTGCTATGTCTAACTATATATCTAAACCCTAACTACAAGTTACATCTAACACATCGACCATTGATGAATTGCGAGTGTTTAGTTTCGTTGTAGGCGTTCAGATAGGGCGTTGTTTTTCTTCTTCTTCAAGAACACATATCTTTGGTTATCCGTGCTCCCATGACTAGAATTACCACATTTAACTAGAATTCTAAGTGAAGAGCAATTATCCGTGCTCCCATGAAGAATCCAATGTACTCTGATTACCAAACGTGCCATTTCCATATATTTGGTGGTATGCACACTAACTACATTATATGTTACTAAATTAGCTATGTCTAACTATATATCTAAACCCTAACTACATCATATCTAACTAAAATTGCTATGACTAACTATATATCTCAACCCTAACTACATTAAGTATATCTAAACCCTAACTAACTACAATTTCTAACTAAATTTACTAACTACATTTTCTAACTCTAAAATTTTCTAACTACAATTTCTAACTACAATTTCTAACCTAATTTACTAACTAAATTTCTAACTAATTAAAAAAATTACCTTCGCCGTGCACAGTGAGGGTGGGGCGCGGCATGGTGGCGGGGTGGAGGTCGGCGAGGCGGCCGCGGGGCGGCGGACCGGGCGGCGGGGCGGCCAGCGTGGAGGTGTGCGGCGGCGGCGAGGCGGTGGCGAGGCGGCTCGGGGCGGCGGCGCGCTGGGGACCGGCTTGGGCGGCGCGCGCGCGGAGCGTCTCGGGCGCGGCGATGGCCGGGCGCGGAGGCGTGGCGAGACGCAATTTTGGCCGAGCGCGAGAGAGAGAGAGAGAGAGAGGAGGAAGCGGGCGGTTATATTTTTGAATGCTCGGCGGCGAGATTCAGGTGTTGCGAGTCGGCGCCATGACTCACTTGCCGCTAAGACATCTCGGCGCCATGAGTCATGGCGCCGAGGTACCGCCACGCTGGTCGCCTTTTGCTTGCGGCTAGGGTTTGGTACCTCGGCGCCATGACTCATGGCGCCGAGATGTCTTAGCTGGCGCCGTGAGTCACGCGCCACCCCGGGTCCAAAACCGGAAATAAGACTACCAGGGGTATAAATGTGTGTTTTTTACGAAAAAAGGATTAAATTGCAAAAAATTCGGGCTTTACCTCCGCAGAGTCGCGTGTCCGACCTGTGCGCGTTCGCTTTACCTAACTGACATGCGGGTTCATGCTAGCTGGGCCCAATCTGTCGGTGGTTGGATGTACATTGCAAGGGTTGTCGCGAAATGCACTGGAGCGCCCCTACTTTCCTCGTGGAGTGTTCCGCTGTTTTTTTTTTGGCTTTCAGGATGTGTGCGTAGGTTTCTGCAACGGGGTATGTAATTTTTTTTTCTTAATCAGCAGTAGTAGAAAATCCTTCGGTATAAATAGAGCGAAAGTTTGAACGATTCCAGAGGGCTACGTTGACAAGAAACTCTTCCCCCGTTGGATGCCGCTCGCGTTTGCTTCGTAGCCGTCTGATTCCTTTCGTGTTTTTGTTGCCTGCGAGTCTTCCGCGCCTCGTCGTCTCGGCGTCCGATCGATGTGTTTCTTCCTTCCTTCTTAGCCCTCCAATTCTTCCTCAAGCTTATTGGCTAGCCGTCTCGGTGCACGGGACTCTAGTATCACAAACAAAATATCCCGTGACTCGAAAAAATGTATACTTCCCAGAATTGTAGTATACATACCCTTTTACAAAACATTACATCAATTCCATACAAGTTCCATATAACCAAACTAAAGCTTCACGAGCAAAAGACATACATAATAGTTATTACAAAAGAGAGGCCAACCTGCCAAGAACAAGCTAAAAGAGCTAAACAACAGCGAAAGCAAAATGCCATAAGATGGCTATAAACAAGAGCCAACCAGTTTGTCATACACCCACAAGGCAATCCGACCTGAGTACAAAAATGTACTCGCAAGACTTATGAGTAACAAACCTAGATATTACTACATGCAGGCTTTAATCAAATGAGAAGACTAAAGGTTCATTTTTAGCATAAAGCAGATTTTATTTGCAATAAGTAATAGTTTGAAAGCAGTTTTTACAAGCAGTTTTTATTTGTTCAAATAACAGTGATACCATAAGTAGTAACAATAAGACAACCTGAAGATGACTAACCCAATAGTCATCACAACAATAGCACGAATTACCCATTCGTACCACCCACATCAAGTTTTAATTAAAATATTGTAGTCTAGTTCTTACACGACCTTACCAAGCATGTCCATAACCTAGGACGAGGCTATTCGAATAGATTAAACCCTGTAGGGGTGCACCAATGTACCCACACTTCAGACCACCTTTTTGCCACTAGATTAAGCACACTTCCAAAGATATGCCGACACGACTAAGTCCTACGAAACGTTTCCAATATTGTGTATTAACTACGAGCCGCTCGTATGGATAGAAACCCATACGCTACATTGCAAAGCCGAAAGTCAACAATCCCATAAGGGTGAAGGCTTCGGACAACTACAATGCTCCCAACATCTGCCTCCTACAACCTCCTGTGACTCGGAGCTAACACACGCCAAAGTACTAAGTCAAGAGAGGCCCCATATCCCTCTAGTGTGGTCAGCATGCAAAAGCGCTTGGCTTAGTGACACAAGTAACTCGGTCCTTGATGACTCGGACACTAACCATTCACACCCAAAAGTACACCATCTTACCATTGTGCACAAGTCTAAAACATTTTATTTTCAGTTTTGGTTTTCACAAATAAACAAGCACAAGGTATTGATCATAAGTAATTGTAAGATTTGTGTGATCAAGGTCATCGACTAAGTCGATAACCGCCCAATTCTACCAGTAACTAAGCATTGCTAAGCATCATATCGTAAAGACAATAAAATAGCATAAATCATTCATTGAGCTCTAATTCACCAGTGAGAATATTGACTTAGGGTAGTGGCAGGGGTGAACAATTTTAGGGAAACAATGCAATAGGATTAGCTACCTTTAATCGATAAAATTAACTTTGACACAAAGAAGCATGCATACTTGTTCTTTGCAAATAAGATATTAGAATTTAAAAGTAATGGGCGCAATATGATCAAATGATGCTACATCTGCTTGCCTTGCTGAAGATCACTTGTTTGTTGCAGAGGATCACTCTCGTACTCAACAATATCTTCGGAACCTATCATAAGAACGAGAAAATCCAATAAAAACGACGAACACCGAAAAATACACAAAATTCAAATCCATTCAAAATCCATGAAATTTACACAGCCGTAAGATCATGATTTTAGATAAATTTATCAACAAGAATCATTCAATTTGGATTAAGTATGCAAAAGTTATAGCCTAAACAATTTCAGTCTGCCAGGAAAATCAAAATAAATTGCTTTCTATCACTATTCATCACACAAATTTCCAGAAAGTTTTTGAACATCAAATTTTTATGGTAGGAAGATAATGACATCCTAAGGTCAGCAAAACTGGGTTTACTTCATTTGGAGTTAACATGAATTTATTATGATTTTTCTAAGTTATGAAACTAGGGCATGGCATTTTTTAGAAACAAGGGCATAATGAAAACCTATTCTATACTAAATTATATTAACAGATGAGCCTAACAATTTTTAGTTTACTAAATTTGGAGTTGCAAAGAATTACTTATGCATCTTACAAAGTTAAAGGAATTTCCAGAGCACTAGTTAAATGCTAAAGCAAGTTAATACAATCTACATAGTTTTCTAGTACAGAACAGTGTCTAAACACATTTTTAGATTAAAGTTCAGTTGAAAAGAAATTTAACACAATTTGAACCATCTAAAATGGAGTTAAAATGAATTAGTTATGTATTTTTGAAATTTAAAGCAATTATCAGTTTGCAAAGAAGAGCTTTCGGGCTTTTCTTGAAAAACTAACTTAACTGGAGAGGTCGGGGCCGTTGAGATTGAATCCCAAGGTCCAACGTATGGACGTACAGTGCACGCGAAGGCCCGCGCGAAGGATCTCCACGCGCGCTAAGGAGGTCTAGACCGTCGGATCTAGGTCTGACGGTCCAGATCTACAAGGGGAGGTCCTAAGGGGTAGGTCTAAGAGAGGAGGTCTGAGATGGCCAAGATCTATCAGAGGAGGTCTAGGACGGCCAAGATCTAGACTGGGGAGGTCCTAACGGCTAAGATCTTCACAGCGGGAGGTCTTAACGGTCAAGATCAAAACAGAAGGAGGTCCTGATGGCTAATATCTCACAAGGGAGGTCTTAACGGTCGAGATCTCCACGGGAGGTCCTGGATGGCTAGGATTTACAAGAGGGGGTCCTAGACGACCAAGATCTCCACAGGGACCCGCTCAACGGTAAGGTCTAAAAGAGAGGAGGTCTTGAACGGCTCAGATGAAAACAGAGGAGGTCCTAAACGGTCCAGATGCTGAGCCCAACACTGTGCATTAAAACACGCAGCTTCAAGTGTGCGGGCCCACGAGCCAGAGACTCAGGGTCCGACACTTAGTGCTAAACACGTGTGTTCCGACAGGGAGTAGCATTAAGGAGCTAGTAACTTCACTTAAGACAAAGATTAAAAGCTACTCATCAGCTACAGTGTCGGTCCGAATTCGACAACAGAAGAGTTCTAACCGTGAGTTTCCCCAGCTTATCACCGGCAAGGAAGGCCACAGCGGGGCAAACAAAAGGCAGGAATGAGTTCTAAATAGCGAGGTGCACCTAGAGGTACCAAAAGCTAAGGCTAAAACGCTTCCTACCGGCGGCTAGCCGGAGATGACCGCCGGCGACAAGCACGGCAAAAATGCAAAAACTAAAACAGCCCCGCACCGTCCAATAGAGCAGGTGCCCAAGTACTAAGGGACTATAAAGGAGTTACCTGAGTGCTGGAGAGGGCTAGAGATGGGCGGTGGTGTGCTGGCGACGATGACCAGTGCCGGAGATGAAGAAGATGGTGGGGACAAAACGACCTGAACAACAAGAAGGGGACCGGTGGTAAAATTAGTTGCATTAAGGCCTAGAGATGGCCTAGAAGCAAGGAATTGGAAAATGGAGGTGCTTACCGGTGCTGAGGAAGAAGGGGGTAAATCTTGACCGAAAACGTTTCAACCCCAAATTTGTCGACTCCTGAGGATGTCAACAAGAATTGACTTAGGGGAAAATCCTAAGATGACAAGAGGCTCAAATTGACACGAAAGATTGGTCAAAGGAACCGCTGGAGCACGGTGGTGCTACCAAGCTCTTATCGGCCGACAATGGCGACCTAGGTGTATTCTCTGGATTTTGAGCTCACAGAGCTAAAGTAAAGCTGTGGGAGGTGATGGTAGTGAGGAAAAAGGATAAAGATGGAGCTCTACGGCTATTTATAGTCGGAGGAACAAGACCAAGGAGAACTAGGGTTTGTTATGGTCCTGGTTCACGGCTCTGCCATGGACACGCTGAGTAGGTGGAAGGGGGACTTTTAGGGCAAAGTGCTGACAAACATTAAATGCACAGGACAAGGAGACGTTGATGAGGACGAAATGGAGGTGACAAGGCTCTGCGCCCATGCCATGGCGTTCTGGCACACATGCACGCACGCGAAGTCGATGATTACCAGGCTTGGGGCCCACAGTAAGTGAGAGAAACCAAGGTGGTCCGGTCAAAAGAACAGAAAGGGTTAGGTTAGACCACAATCGAGCCAGGAGGTCTTGGTGGTTGGATTAGAAATGGAAGGCCACGATTTAAAGCGACATTCGGAGTTCCTAACGTTTAAGGAACTCGAGCGGTACGATCAAGATCGCACGGCTAACACGAGTTACCAACTCGGGGAGGTCCGAAGGTTCAAAGAGATCTGAAACACAGATCTAAGCATGGACGATCCACGATCACCTAGGCGCCACTTCGCATGCCAAAGGGTGGTCTTTACAAAAGGGCCACGGGGTGGTCCTAGCGAGGTCGAGGGGGTGGTCTTTGCAAATGACCCAGGGTGGTCTTTGCAAAAGACAAGAGGGTGGACCAGGCGAGGGGGAGGTCCGGAGCGTTGGACCAAAATCCAACGGCCCAAAAGGATCATGCTCAACTGGCCGCGCCCGAGAGTAGTTGAATGACTTGGTTCGACCAAGTCAAGTGGTTGGGCTCAGGTCTGACTTGAGCCCAACAGTGACTTAAGTTAGGGTTTGAATTAGAACAAAAAACTTTGGGGAATTTTTTAAGGTAGCAAACTAACTCCAAAAATTATGATGTTTTTACAGTAGCTTGCTAACTTTGATATTGACCTTGTATAAAATTTTCAGAGATTTTTATGGAGAGCATTTTTCTCCAAAAAATTCCTAAGGTTTTGAGCTAGGGTTTGACTCAAAGTCAAACTGGTTTGACTGGCCTCTTAAAATACTCAAATAATTTCTAAAAATTGTGACGTTTTTAAGAGGAATCACCCAACATCCCTAGAATTTAGGAAAAATATTTTCGAAGGATGATCACAACATTTTCTAGAAATGTTTTCAAAGGGTCAAGACTTGGGTTAAAGAGCCTTGTGACTTTGAATTTCCTTAATTCCTTTACAAGAATTCTCAGAAAATTCAACAATAACAGAATGCAAGAAAAAGTTTTAATTTCTACACATTTTCTTACATTTGAAACACAAGCCAAAACATGGGATGTTACAAATCTCCCCCCTTACAAGAATCTCATCCCGAGATTCCATTCACTCGGAGAAGAAAGATGGGTAGTCTGCACGTAGACGATCTTCCTGTTCCCAAGTAGCTTCATCCTCGAACTGATTCGACCACTGAACTTTAAGGAACTTGATGGCCCGATTCCTTGTTCTTCGTTCAGCTTCTTCAAGGATGCGAACAGGGTGCTCGCGATAGGTCAAATCTTCTTGGACGTCAAGATTTTCCAACGGAGCTTCCTCGGTTGGAACACGAAGGCACTTCTTCAACTGGGACATATGGAACATATCATGTACCCCCTCGAGTGCAGCAGGCAAATCCAACTTATAGGCAACGACTCCTTTCTTCTCGGTGATGCGGTAAGGACCAACATATCGAGGAGCCACTTGCCCTTGATGCTGAATCGTTGATGGCCCTTCAGAGGAGAAACCTTGAGATAAACAAAGTCATTGGGCTCAAAGCTCAATTCACAACGACGACGATCCGCATAGTTCTTTTGCTTGGATTGAGCCATGCGTAGACGATCGCGAATAAGCTGAACTTGACTCTCGGCCTCATTGATCGAGTCCGGGCCAAAGAAAGGTCTTTCACCAGTCTCAGAACAATTCAACAGGGTTCTACACCTTCTCCCGTATAAGGCCTCAAATGGTGCCATGCCGAGATTGGCTTGGAAGCTGTTGTTGTACGAAAACTCGGTGAATGGTAAGCACTTCTCCCAATTCTTATCATAGGAGAGAACACAAGCATGGAGCATGTCTTCCAAGACTTGGTTGACTCGTTCCATCTAGCCATCAGTTTGGGGATGATAAGCTGAGCTGAAGGAGAGACGAGTTCCCATAGCCTCTTGCAGGCTATGCTAAAACCGGGAGGTAAACAAAGACCCCCGATCCGACACAATCGTCTTCGGCACACCGTGCAAACTCATGATGCGGGCTACGTAGAGATCCGCCAAGAGACTTACACGAAGGTCAGTCTTGACAGGAAGGAAATGCGCCACCTTAGTCAACCGATCAATGACAACCCAAATAACATACTTCCCTAAAGATGTACGGGGTAGACCGGTGATAAAGTCCATACCAACAGAAACCCACTTCCTTGATTTCAACAAGAACATCCCGACACTCAAGTTCAGCTCTCAACTGCGAGCCCGGAGAGCAAATGAGCAACGGGACCCATAGAGGAGCAAGAAAAGATGATCAATAGTAGCAAAAGACTAAGATACAAAGGAATGAAAAGCTCCTGAATCGAACAAAACAGAAGCAGGAGGAAAGTAACAAGAAGCGTACCCAACATGACGTCAGGCGCCTCCTGTGCTTCCCTGGTGGAGAGGGAGTTGACTTTGACCAAGAGCCGCCTTCCGATCTTGATTCTTTACGGGGCAATTGTTGGCATAGTGCCCCTCCTTGTGGCAATAGAAGCATGTGACCACGGCTCGGCTGCGGAGGCCACCATGCTGACTCGTAGGTGCACGTGGTTGAAACACGGCCTACGGAGGGCGAGGGGTTGCTCCAATCTTCTTAGGATAATTATTCGCATAATGACCCTTGATGCCGCAGAAGAAGCAAGTGATCTCCGCAAGAGCCTTCTTCTGACTCTTGCGAAATTCCTTTAGCGCTCTCTCCCTACCCCCAGCAACAATGGTTTTGTCGACCATAGTCTGAAAGTCGGGGAAGCCATAGACTGCTAACTTGTCCCGTAGCTCCTCAGATAAACCATCCAAGAACTTCTCTTGTTTGGCGGCCTCGGTGGTTGCAAGGCTTACAGATGCACGAAGAATCTGCTGTTGCAGTTCTACTGTCTTGGTGATCAGCCGGTTCAGACCACACTCCTTAGGATAATGATAATTTCCCTCGTAGAGGAAACAAGTGACTTTGGCAGTTAGATATTTTCTAGGTAGGTGGCCTTGGTCGCAGTTTGGACAAGCTGTAGTACACCGGTTGTCATAGTGTCCTTTCTCACCACAACGCTGACAGACCTTGACCCTGCCTAGTTTGCATCCTTCGGCGGAGTGCCCTACTTCACCACAGCTAAGGCAAATAGGAGGTATTCGCCGCTCCTCAGGGTAGCTCCAGAATCCGTAACACTTGCCAGAGCGGAGGCGTTTACAGGTCTTATCCGGACAGTTGGAGCCAGGGAGATTCTCATCCTAGCTAGCTTGCTGAGCTAGACCACCTCCTTCTCCTGGTCCGGAGGCACCAGAAAGGGTGGAGGTAATGCGAGCGATACCCTCCAAGATCCTCGTCTGATCCATTCGGTTGCACTCAATCTGAGTAAGAATTTCGGCCATGGTCGGAGGAGGCGGGAGCTCCTCATCCGGACCAACTGATTGGCCTTGATGGCTTTGGGTCCTTCCAGCCATCCTGCTACAAGGAGACGGGTTAGCAACGAAACCCGAAGACTATAAGCTAAAGAAAGTAAAAAAGGAAAAGCCATCAAATAGGGGAAAGGGACACCACCCTAATCGAAAACCAAAAGACATCAAGAAAGGAACTCTAAAAGCTTTCAAAAAGGAACAAGAAACAACAAGGAAACCCAAGACTTAAGCTCAACTTCCCGACACAATTAGCCCGTATTGAATGAATGAGCAATCGGTTGGGAACAACAAAAATTAGAACACAACTCAAATCTAACACACCTAAAGAGCAGGGTAAAACCAGCAAAGGAGGGGTTAGATACTTAGCTAACTAGTATCACATCTTACCCTTTTATTCCCACAAGTTTTAGTTAAATTTTCCTCTCATTTTTAGTCCTATCAATTAATTAAGTGCTTGTTGTCCAGATTTGCACCTCAGCTCCAATCTACACCTTTCCAAATTCAGCAGCTCCTAATCTTCACCAAAAGACAGCCTTTACTTCAAATTACAACTCTCATTGGTTCTCCCAAAACCAATTTAATCGATAACAACTATCTTTTGGAAAAAGAAGAGAGGAGAAAAACTTTTCAAATCTTAATAAGAACAGGGTAAGATGAGCAAGCTAGGATAGGTAAGGAGTAAAATATGAGAACTTACTTAAATTTTCATAAACCATTTGATAGTTTTGAAACTAAGTTTTCTAAAACATCCTAAAGACGACCAAGCTAGGGGTTTCTACGGTCGGTATGGCTATGATACCAAGCTTTGTGAGACCCTGGGGTATTTAGATTGTAATGCTTAGTCTTTGATTGACTCTAGCATCACAAACAAAATATCCCGTGCCTCGGGAAAATGTATACTTCCCAGAATTGCAGTATACACACCCTTTTACAAAATATTGCATCAATTCCATACAAGTCCCATATAACTGAACTAAAGCTTGATGAGCAAAAGACATACATAATAGTTATTACAAAAGAGAGGCCAACCGGCCAAGAACAAGCTAAAAGAGCTAAACAACAGCAGAAGCAAAATGCCATAAGATGGATATAAACAAGAGCCAACCGGTTTGCCAAACACCCGCAAAGCAATCCGACCTAGTCGCCAAGCTAGTCGTCCACACCGCAGCAAAACTCACAAAAGTCGATCCCTTGGGGATCAACCTCCTCTGCAACAATTAAGCAAAGCAAATGAGTACAAAAATGTACTCGCAAGACTTACGAGTGAAAAACCTAGATATTACTACATGCAGGCTTTAATCAAAGGAGAATGCTAAAGGTTCATTTTCAGCATAAAGTAGATTTTATTTACAATAAATAATAGTTTGAAAGCAGTGAACACCGAAAAAGACTCAAAATTCAAATTTGTCCAAAATCCATGAATTTTACACAACAGGAAGATCATGATTTTAGATAAATTTATCAACAAGAATCATTCAATTTGGATTAAGTATGCAAAAGTTATAGCCTAAACAATTTAAGTCTCCTAGGAAAATCAAAATAAATTGCTTTCTGTTACTGTTCATCGAACAAATTTCAGAAAGTTTTTGAATATGAAATTTTTATTGTAGGCAGATAATGACATCCTAAGGTCAACAAAATTGGGTTTACTTCATTTGGAGTTAACATGAATTTATTATGATTTTTCTAAGTTATAAAACTAGGGCATGTCATTTTTTTAGAAACAAGGGCATAATGAAAACCTATTCTATACTAAAGTATATTAACAGAGCAGGCTAACTCTTTTTAGTTTACTAAATTTGGAGTTGCAGAGAATTACTTATGCATTTAAAGGGTTAAAGGAATTTCTAGAGCACTAGTTAAATGCTAAAGCAAGTTAATACAATCTACACAGTTTTCTGGTACAGAACAGTGTCTAAACACATTTTTAGATTAAAGTTCAGTTGAAAAGAAATTTAACACAATTTGAACCATCTAAAATGGAGTTAAAATGAATTAGTTATGCATTTTTAAAATTTAAAGCAATTATCAGTTGGCAAAGAAGAGCTTTCAGACTTTTCTTGAAAAACTAACTCAACTGGAGAGGTCGGGGCCGTTGAGATTGAATCACACGGTCCAACACATGGACGTACAGCACACGCGAAGGCCTGCGCAAAGGACCTCTACGCGCGCTGAGGAGGTTTAGACCGCCGGATCTAGGTCTGACGATCCAGATCTACAAGGGGAGGTCCTAAGGGGTAAGTCTAGGAGAGGAGGTCTGGGATGGCCAAGATCCATCAGAGGAGGTCCAGGACGGCCAAGATCTAGACTGGGGAGATCCTAATGACTAAGATCTTCACAGCGGGAGGTCTTAACGGTCAAGATCAAATCTGAAGGAGGTCTTGACGACTAAGATCTCACAGGGGAGGTCTTAACTGTCGAAATCTCCACAGGGAGGTCCTGGGTGGCTAAGATTTTGTCGGGACCCAAAATTACGATTCTGGAACCCTCTGTGTATACTGCACTAGTCCAGGATCACGCTAGTGCACACAGTGTTAACATAGGTAAATATCGATCCACACAAGCGATAATAAAGTAAACGATTAGTTTGAATAACAAATAAGGGTTTTGACCTTATGGTCAGGTTTACACTTAATAAGACAGCAGTGCTAACAGAGGATAAAACAGCAGCGGAACGGAAATAACTCCAGCGTAGATCCCATCAATTCACCACAGGCAACCGACTGGGATCCAAACCTTAACGATCAGCAACCTTCGGCGAACTCCTCCTCGAAAGTAGGCGTAGACTCCTCCTCTTCTGTAGGTTTGGGCGCAAGTTTTACAACAAGCGTGAGTACACAACCGTACTCGCAAATCATATGACAGAATGCAATTTATAGATGCAGGCTTATTCCAAAAGAAAAGACTTCTGTGGTTCTTTTGCATAAAAGCAACATTTGCAATTGAATACAATAATAGATTGAAAACATGATTCAAAACAAATAGACAATAATAATTTAACAATTGTTTCCACAAAGACACAAAGCTAAACAGATTATTTCACATAGCTATATGATTGAGGTCACATAGCTCCCATCCCAAACATTTTATGAAAACTACCCCTCGTGTGAAATCCCCGAGCATGTCCATGACCGCGGACGCGGCTATTCGAATAGATTGATTTAACACTATGCAGATGTTGTACACTTTACCCACATGATACAACTAGTGTAGCAAGCACTAATTATAACAAAACGGTTCAGAAACTTCATCTCAATATTGACACTCCCGATGTGCTTACAAACCGCTATGCCAACCCAAACGAAACGCTTTGGCATAACACACACCGCTGGACAGGGACACGGCGAACCGCCCCGTGATGCGACTACCTTGTAGTACACACCTCCACCCATAGCCTAGCCTACCACCTGAGTAATCAATGCCAAGAATCCATAACCTAATAAGTTAGGCCCGTCCCATACCAGGCATGTGGTCGTACAGCAAGGCCCAGTTCAATGGCGCACAAAGTTAAGTCCTTAATTGACCAAGGCAAGACTTCCATGTTCTAACTAGATCACAAAGATTATCTTTCCTATCACAAAGTCCACCATATCACAAAGTATCCACCACTTGCCCTAGTCCAAATCCTTTACCATCCAGTTGGTTTTAGTGCAACACATGCCATCACGAAGTAATAACACATAGCACATAGTTTCACACAAAGTTCCATAGTCACTTAGTCAAGTTTAATATTTGCAACTTACATGAGATGTGAGACTCGTAGCATGGCTAAGCAATTGTACTCGCATCTAACCAACCCACGTTGGTGCTATAATATTACCAACTAATAACCAATCTAGGGTGACAAGGAAATATGACATACAAGGCCAAGGTGTGATAACAATTTGGATAATAACTATATCCCAAAATATTTAAATAAATAATTGAAGTAGAATGCAATACTTTGAAATAAAGTAATTTGAAAACTGGGTTCAAGATGATCAAAGGTATGACTTGCCTTGGAAAAGGTCTAGGTACTGATCTTGATCTTGAGGTGCTTCTTCTTCCACAAAATTCCCCGACGAATCGACGTCTACTCGCAAACGAAACAAATAAAAAAACAAATAAATAACAGAGGCAAAACAAGCTCTAAAAATTAAATAAAAATCTCAGACAAATAGAGCCCAAATTTAGATAAATTTTTGAAATTTGAATGGGCTCAATCGGAGTTAGGATGCAAAAGTTATGGGCTCTGGAAGTTTAAATCTAAAAAGAAACCCTAATTTGGATTTTCTGCAATTTTCGAATTATTTCTTAATAGAAAAATCAGATTATTGCACAATGCTGATGTCAGCAAGGAATTTCGGGAAATAAAAGAAATAACAGAAAATTATGACATGTGGGACCCACATGTCAGAGGCACGGCTCACGGTAGACTAGATCTACCGAGCCTCGGGTTTTGGGGCGGGGTGGACTGCCACGTGGCGCTGACGAGGATGCGACGCGGCGCCACCGGATGACACGCAGGCGCGGCCGCTGAGGTGGCGGCCGACGTGGACGACCATGTCAGCTCGGCAGGCGGCGGCGCTCGGGAACCGACGACAACGGCGAACGGCGGCGATCCACCGGCGGTGAGTGGTACCGGCGTGTAGAGGGCGCTATTGCGAACCTCTGGGTGTAACTCCGGATGGTCAAGGTCAACGGAGACGGCCGGCGGCGAGGGTTGAGCGGCGGAGTTGCTTCGGGTTTTGTCGGACGGGGGTTCCTGCGAGGTTCCGACGACGGCGAAGGCTCCTGGAGGTAGCCTTGACGACGGCGAACCTGGCGGTGCAGACCACGAAGGCAGAGCGACATCGACGGTGGCGCAAAGCAGAGAAAACGATCGGCGGCGAAAAACCCTAAAACTCCGATTGCGGCGGCGCTAGGGTTTTTGGGGCGAGGTGGGTGGCGGCTCTCGGTTGCGGTCGAGAGGGCGAACCCGGGGGTGCCTTTTATACGGCCGGGGCGGCTCGGAATTGGAAATCCCCAAATCGAGTCCGTGAAGAACACGAAACAAAATTCAAAAATCCGGGGATAGGATAAGATTCGAGATAGGATTTAAACAGAAACGGGCGCGGAGAGGTTGGAGATAGGATTTGGCACGTTTTCTAGAAGGGGTTTAGATAGAAAAACGGCGTTGTCGGACATGACATGGAGCTCGGCAATGGCGGCGGTTCGAGCGTACGCGAGGAAGACGACGACGCGAGGAAGACGACGACCTAACGCGCGGGGCCCACACGTCAGCGCCACGGAGGCGGGGCGCGCATGGGCAAGGCGGGCTGGCGAGACGCGCGGAGCCGGGCTGTAAGCGGGCCGCGCGCGCGGGAAGAGGAGATGGGCTGCGAAGATTCGGCCTGAAGATTTAACTGAGATTTAATAGTTTTTTTCTATTTTAGAATATACCAGAAATTCAAATAAGCAATAGAAAATAGCAAATAAACTCAGAAAAATTCTAGAAAAATCTAGAAAATATATCTGAGCACAAAGAACCCAAATAAAATAGTTTTGGCTATTGTTCATGTTGGGATCATTCACATTAAATGTTTTTGATTGTAAAGTCCAGTATTAAGCTTTTGAATTTAAATTCAAATAAATCCAAATGGTGACTTTTTCCCTACTAACTATTTAAAAGATTTTTAAACTCAGAAAATTGGGATGTTATAGATTTACAAGAGGAGCTCCTGGACGACCAAGATCTCCACGGGGAGGTACTCAACGATAAGGTCTAAAAGAGGGGAGGTATTGAACGACCAGAGACTCAGGGTCCGACACTTAGCGTGTGAGACCCCGGTTTATTTTGCTTGTAATACTTAGCCTTCCATTGGCTCTAGTATCACAAACAAAATACACCGTGCCTCGATGGACATGTACTTCCCAGAAATTGCAGCACACATACATCATACAAAAGCATGCATCAATTCCATACAACATAATATAACAACTCTAGCAAAAGATATACATAATATTAAGTTATTACAGAACAGCCGACTGGCCAAATGACATAAGTATTAAGTATCAGCGGAAGCAAAAGGTGCCATAAGATGGCTTAAACCAAAAGACGATCGGTTAGCCACATAACACCACAGGGCAACCGACCGGGCCGCCAAGCTAATCGCCCCACACACTGCCACAGCACAACTCACAAAAGTGAGGCCCTTCGGGCTCACCTTCTTCCTGTGTACACAACAAGCAATGCAGGTGAGTACAATAATATACTCGCAAGATTTACGAGTAACAAGCCTATACATAGCTACATAAAAGCTGTATCAAAGGAAGGTTGGTTATATGGTTATTTGGACGCATAAAGCAATTTTCATTTGCAATAATATAATTGATTGAAAGCAATTTGACAATTCAGTTTTTAAGCATTGAATAGAAGTGAGTAACAATAATTATCAAGTAACCACCTAGAAGTGACTAACCCAATAGCCACCAAACGTAGCATGAATCCCTGATTCCTACACCCATCAAGTTTTTATTAAAAATGTTGTAGTCTAACTCTTGAAAAACTTACCCAAGCGTGTCCATAACCTAGGATGAGGCTATTTGAATAGTTTTAAACCCTGCAGGGGTGTACTAATGTACCCACACTTCAGACTGCCTTTAAGCCACATGATTTAGCACACTTCCAAAGGTATGCCGGCACAGCTACGAGCCACTCGTATGGACCGCAGTCCATACGCTTACATTGTAAAGCCGAAAAGAGAACTACCTCTCGGGGTAAAGCTGTTCGGACAACTACAATGCTCCCACACATAACCATCTCATTTTACAACAACACAACACACACACGCCCTCCTGCGACTCGTAGCCAACACACACCAAAGTACTAAGTCAAGAGAGGTCCCATTCCCTCTAGTGTGGTTAGCACACACAAATTGCTTGGATAACAGGTACTCACAAGATGTTCGGTCCTTAATTGACTAGGGCACCAATCCAGTCACACCCAAAGATCACACCATCTTACCGTTGTGCCCAAGTCCAAATTGTTCTGTTTTCAGTTTTAGTTTTGCAATTTGAACATAGCACGAAGATGAAGTATAGAGATTATAATAAGTTTGTGTGATCAAGGTTATCGACAAGTCGATAACCACCCATTTCTATCGATAGCTAAGCATGGCTAAGCAACAAACTCGTAACTACTAAGTGACAAGGGTTCATCCAACGAACCCAAAATCACAGCAAGATAAACCTAGGCTCAGTATTAAAGGATAAACATTTGCCTATTGATAATGCATCTACTGGGTTAACTATCGACAATAGTTAAAATAACATAGCAATGCATACATAGAATTTGCAAACAATATATTAGAATTTGAAAATAGTAGAAACAACATGATCAAATGATGCTACATCTGCTTGCCTTGTTGGAGTGTAGGGTCTGATGGCTGTGGCTCAGAATCAATATCAATGTTATCTTCGGAACCTAACGCGAAAAGACGATAAAATCAATAAGAACGAAGAACACCAAATAACTCTAACAACAAAAGACATCCAAATCTAATGAAATTTATACAGCAGCAAGAATATGATTTTAGATAATTTTAGGAACAAGAATCATGCAATTTGGATTTAGTATGCAAAAGTTATAGCTAAAATACACTCTCAGCTTATTAAATCAACTAAATTAATTACTGGTACTGTTCATGGTGAAAATTTCTAGAATGATCTAAGGTCTGAAATTTTTATGACAAGTAGGTTTTGACATCCTAAGAACAGCAAAGTTGAGTTTACTAAATTTGGAGTTATAATGATTTATTTATGATTTTTCTAAGTTGTAAATCTAGCACATAACATGTTCCAGAAATATAACCATGTTCAAAACTTATTTTATATTAAAGTACACTAACAGAGGAATTTAACAAAATTTATTTTGTACAAATTGGAATTATACAGAAAAAGATATGTATTTTACAAGTTTTAATTCTATTTCTGGAATATTCAAAATTGGCATAAATCAAGTTATTCTAGTTAAAAATTTTCTGTCACAGAAATATGCCTAAATGCATTTTTATATTAAACTTTAGTGACAAAAGAATTTATTACAATTGGAAACACCTAAAAAGGAGTTAACATGAATTAGATATGAGTTTTTAAAGTTTACTACAATTTTCAGTTGATAAATAAAGACTTACCGAAATCAAACCGATCTTAACTAAAAAGAAATGACGTGGACGCTTGAGGGCCTTTGATCTAAAATCCTACGGCCTCCGCGCGCAAGGAGATAACGCACGCGCGCGACCCTAAAGAGGCCCGCCGTTAGATCGAGATCCAACGGTCCACGTGGATTGGGGGCATTCGGAAGTCCGAATGTCTCAATCAACCACGACCGTAGATCTGGAGATGGAGGGCCCAGAGCGCAAGCGCATTTTGAAGTCCGAATGCACCCACGATCTCAGCCGCAGATCGAGAGATAGATGGCTCCGAGTGTTTGGGACATCCGGAGATCCGAATGTTCCTCAGATCTGAGCCGTTGATCACGAGATCGACGGTCCATGATCAACAAAGCGCAACGCACGGGGCTTAAGTGCGCGGGGTTCAATGCGGGCCCACATGTCAGTGAGACATGAGGCGAATTCGGACATATTAATGTCAAGACATCGATTAATGACAATCATTAGCATTAATGATGTCCGAATGAAATCAGCTAGCGCCAGCGGGGTTTTAAAAAGGCTGGACCCACTGGTCAGAGACACAATGGGCTAGATTAAGACACGATAATCACCCTTAATGATTAACAAAGATTAGATCATTAATGGTGTCCTAATGACAACCGAAAATAGGCGATTACGCCCGACAAAACCCGAGCGGGATCTACGGCTTGTCGCCGGCGACTCCGGCCGCGGCGGCGCCCACCAAGTATCAAAATGGATTCACAATAGTCTTGCGGATCCAACGGTGGTGACTTCGCCGGCGGTGATGGCCCTAAACGCCGGCGAGCCGGAAAATGAAGATGGGGCCTCCCCCGTATCATGTGGTATTAGATTCTAGGTTTACTCGGTGAGAATTTCTTTACCCGTAGTTAGATTGTTTTTTTGTCCTATCGTCCAATAAACCGAAAATTGCAATACCAAAACTGTAGTTTAATCTGTTATTTCTTGTGAGTTTAGTTAAGTTTTCATCCATTAGAGTTTTGTTTTAGTGCTGATCGTGTTTTCCTTTTGCGTTGCTTAATTGTTGTTAAAAAAAACTGCTGATTGAACTCCTCAATTAGCACCCAAAAAGAGTATTTCACATCCACTTTAGCCTATTGTCTTGTGGTCGGCCAACCCGTGCGCCGTCGACAGCTTGGCCGCGCGGATCGGAAACCCTCGCTTCCTTTTGGTATCCGAATCGGTCCTACAAGTGTCCCTTCCGAATTCCATTGGGGAAGTAGAGTCCGAGTCCATCTCTTGGGAAGTTCCTATCCGAGTCCACTGGAGTTCGAGCCTGTACTTCTTCATTGGTCAAACCACTTGGCATCCTTGTGCATCACTTATATCCTTTCATCTTGAGACTAGCTATTGATATTACACCTAGGGCTGCTCATTCACGTTGATTACACATTCTTGATTTGTGAGGGTTGCACACTTAGGGAGAGCAAGCGAGAGAGAAAAGAAGGAAAAGGCAGCCGCAAATAGAAAGAGCGGCCTTAAAAAAGTGTGCAAAAGCTAACTTTTGCATACGACCTCCGATTGGGCGTTTCTTGATCCGTTGGAAAGGAAGCGGAAAAATAGAGCCAAAAGAAGAAGTCCGGAAATCGGGATTTTAGATCGCGTAAGCCATCGGGCACACGCTGCGATAACTTCGACCCCAAAAAGGTTGTTTAGGGCCTCAAAGCGGGCACTGCAAACCGAGAAAAATTCAAGTTTCTCGAATTTGCTCAAAATTGTGAGCCCCTCTACAAGTGATTCTAAGGTTCCCGTGAAGACGCCATCCTTTTCGAGTTGATCTGCGCCTAATTTGTTTGCTCTGATGCACTGGTCATAGTTTCAAACTTGTGTTTTTCAATTTTCTTTGAGCAATCTTGCGCCTAGTATATTTTGTTGCAATTGGCAGCGTCTATCCTTGTACATGGTGCAAACGAGCTTGTTTTATCTCTATTTCCGTTTGAGCTCATTCCTTTGTTTGCATTAAGTCTCATTTATCTTTGCGTATGCGTTCATACACTTCGCTTAAACCTATTGGATCAGCATATAGACAAAATACTCTAGCTTGGATCATTACTTAGCTTTACAATACCTTGAATATCAGATTGCATAGGATATACACATACTGTCCAAGCTCCACCTACACCCGTTTGTGTACTCCTTGCTCTTGGTTACGCTCATACATTACGGGTTAAGGTCGTTATTTGTCTGGCCCGTCGATTTGCCGTCCTTGATTCGCTTTGGAGCAGTAAGCTTGCCTTGCTTTCAGGACAGTGAGTTGCGAGCGTAGTAGAGAGAGCTTTTGTTTTACTAATCCAGATATAACCTCGTTTCTTGTTTGTGAGTTGTTGCCATGTCGTCAGGTCACGAGGAGGATCCACCTAATCCGGGCGCGATTCGTGGGCGAGTACACTCGATTGCGCGAGATGCTACAAAACAACTTCATGATGGTAACAATGGCGTGCGCGATGAACTCGGGGAAGTTCAGACTGGACTGAACACCCTCGGGGAGGAGGTCACACAATTGCGTACGACCATCAACAATAACTTCCTGGAGCTGCGTGCCATGTTCGCACAACACAATCTACGTGGTGGTGCGCAAGCTGATGACACGAGTGTGCACGGCCCTCCGGCCGTTTTGCACAATGAGACCGAGGAGGAGCGTGCTATTCGTGTGGACGAGGGCGGCAGCGGCGACAGCGCGTCGCATGGCGGTGCCGCCAAGCGTCGGGATGGCGACCGCGCGCGACACCTCGAGCACATGGGCGTGGCCGAGGCAACGGCGGCCAGGGTGGAGGCGCACCACAGGGTGTCCACGGAGGAGGTGTGCATCGTGCACCTCGTAGCTGGGTTGATGAGGTCGAGCAATGGGATGACGATTTCCCCGTCGATGACGATGACCGACAGTGCCACCACCACAACAATGTGCAGCGTCCTCGACACGACTACGCCGACGATTTTGTCGCTAAGCCCAAGTTTAATCTTCCTATATTTTCAGGTGGTACAGATGTGGAACAATACCTCACATGGGAGCTGAAAGTTGATAAGTTATTTCGGATGAACAATTACTCCAATGAGAAGAAGATGCTGCTTGCGTCCAATGGCTTGGATGATTATGCCACACATTGGTAGGAGCAGTTCATCCGTAAGCGCATGGAGCGCCATGATTTGCCGATTATCACCTGGGAGCAAATGAAGCAGCTCTTGCGGGCATGCTTTGTACCTCGCCACTACAAGCGCTCATTATTTGAGAAGTTGACAGGGCTGCGACAAGGTATGAAATCAATTGATGAATATCATAAGGAAATGGAGACTATCATGATACATGCAGATATCCGTGAGAATGAAGAACAAACCATGGCGAGATTTCTAGCTGGCATGAATCATGTTGTCAAACGCATTGTCAATCACCATCCCTATAATGATATGATTGAGTTGCTGCACCAAGCACGCGAAGTCGAGCGACAAGTGATTGAAGCGACGCGGTTATTTGCTCGTTCACGTTCTTCACCATCCAAGACAGCCATATAATAGCAGCACGCCAAACAAGAGCACTCTGCCGGAACAATTCGGCGTCGCGATTCCACAAGTAAGAAGTCGAGAGTACACCATCACAGGTACGTCGACCTGCGGCACCCGTTGCTAGTGCGGCCTCGTCTATGGGGTCAACAGGCCGTTCACGTGACATTATTTGCCACAAGTGCAAGGGCGTTGGTCATTTTCAGAGGGACTGCCCAAATGTCAGAACTATGCTTATCACAGAGGATGGCGGTTATGTTTCAGCTAGTGATGACGAGTCTCCTATTGCGCAGCCAGTCTTGCACACTGATAACATAGAACAATGTGAGTGCGATCCTGAGTTTCCTAACATTGAGCAGTATTCCATTGTTTGCACACCCAAGGTGCTTAGTGTGATGCCATCACCGTCACTCGAACAGCGATGCAATTTGTTTCAGACTTGGGC
The DNA here is from genome assembly GCA_036346255.1 of Ampelocalamus luodianensis. NCBI lineage: Eukaryota > Viridiplantae > Streptophyta > Magnoliopsida > Poales > Poaceae > Ampelocalamus > Ampelocalamus luodianensis. Next base: position 29,965,438 of record CM070640.1, read on the forward strand.
AAAGCTTGATAAGGGTAAGGTGTGCAAAGTGATAATTGATGGTGGGAGTTGTCACAATTTGGCTAGCAAGGATATGTGTCATAAGTTGGGTTTGAAGTACTTGCCGCATCCACGTCCTTATCATGTGCAATGATTGAGCGACAAAGAGGAAGTGAAGGTGAACTATATGGTGCGTGTGACGTTTTCTATTGGGAAGTACACGACATCGTGGATCGTGACGTTGTGCCTATGGCGGTGTGTCACTTGCTCTTGGAGCGCCATGGCAATATGACCGTTCTCATCGTTCATGATGGGCGTACAAATCGCTACACATTTCGATGGAACAATATGGATATCATCTTGAAGCCGCTTACACCATAGCATTGTGAATTCTTCAATGCGAGAAAATTGAGATGCACGTTGAGGCTGCTAAAGAGTGAGAGAAGAATTTAGTGATGTTGGCCACCAAATCGAGATGAGAGACTTTGCGAGGATCCTAATTTGGTGCACTTTGTCTTCTTGTATAAAGACACCTTGCTTTCGACTAACGACTTAACTTCTCTTCCTAGTGGTGTTGTACATTTTGCGGGACTTCACGACGTCTTTCCGACGAGGTACGGTGGGCTACCACCAATCCGTGGGATAGAACATAAGATCGACTTGATTCCGGGCGTCATTGCTGAACCGACCACCGCATCGCACCAACCCCGAGGAAACAAAGGAAATTCGAAACAAGTACAAGAGCTTCTCTCCAAAGGGTATGTACGTGAAAGCTTAAGCCCTTGTCTTTGTTCTGTTATTTTAGTTCCTAAGAAAGATGGTTCATGGCGTATGTGCCTAGATTGTCGAGCGATTAATAATATCACAATTCGATATCGTCATCCTATACCTCGCTTAGATGATATGCTAGACGAATTGAGTGGTGCTGTTATTTTCTCTAAGATAGATTTGCGTAGTGGTTACCATCAAATTAGGATGCATGAAGGGGATGAGTGGAAAACAACATTTAAAACAAAATTTGGGTTGTATGAGTGGAACTAATGCACCTAGTACATTCATGCGCTTAATGAATCATGTTTTAAGGCATTTCATTGGTAAATTTGTGGTTGTGTATTTTGATGATATTCGATTTGATACACTGAATCTGAACACATAGACCATCTTAGACAAGTTCTACAAGTTTTACGCGAGGCTAGGTTATTTGGTAACTTAGAAAAGTGCACTTTTTGCAAAGATCGTGTCATCTTTTTGAGCTATGTTGTTTCTGCACAGGGAGTTGAAGTAGACGAGTCTAAAATTGAAGCGATTAAAAATGGCCAACTCCTATGAGCGTAAGTCGATTAGGAGCTTTCATGGTCTCATTGGTTTTATCGGCGCTTTGTGAAGGATTTTAGCACCATCGCTGCCTTTAAATGAACTTACTAAAAAGGGTGTTGAATTTGTGTGGGGGGTAGCGCAAGACAATGCTTTTGCTGAACTTAAGAAACGCTTAACTGAAGCACCGTTGCTTGTTTTACCTGATTTCACTATTTTTTTTGAAATTGAGTGTGATGCTAGTGGATTGGATATTGGCGGTGTTTTAATGTAAGAGGGTAGACCGGTAGCTTATTTTAGTGAGAAACTGAATGGTGCTCAATTGAATTATCCGGTCTATGACAAAGAGCTTTATGCGTTAGTGCGTGCGTTAGAAACTTGGCAACACTATTTATGACCTAAAGAGTTTATTATTCATTCTGATCATGAGGCATTGAAGTATTTAAAAGGCCAAGCAAACCTGAACCATAGACATGCAAAATGGGTCGAGTTCATTGAGTCGTTTTCTTACATTGTGAAATACAAGAAGGGAAAGGAAAATGTGGTAGCTGATGCTCTTTCTAGGATAAGTGTGCTTTTAACTCAATTAGGAGTGCAAGTTCCTGGTTTAGAGAGTTTGTGTGATTTATATGCTCATGACCATGATTTTTCCGTTCCTTATGCACATTGCAAAGAGGGAAAAGGCTGGGATAAATTTCACATCCATGATGGGTTTTTGTTTCACACTAACAAATTATGCGTTCCAGAATCCTCCGTGCGTTTGTTATTACTACAGGAATCACATGTAGGTGGATTGATGGGACATTTTGGACATGAGAAGACGTTGTCTATGCTGAGCGATCACTTTTATTGGCCTAAGATGAGGCAAGATGTGGAGAGGTATGTGCAGTGATGCATTACTTGCCACAAAGCGAAATCGAAGTTGAATCCACACGGTTTGTATACCCCTCTACCTGTTCCCAATGCACCATGGGAGGATATTAGTATGGATTTTGTTTTAGGACTGCCTAGGACTAAGAGGGGGAGCGATTATGTTTTTGTCGTTGTGGATCGTTTTTCGAAGATGGCACACTTTATTCCATGCCATAAGAGCAACGATGTGTCGCATATTGCTAACTTGTTTTTCAGGGAGATCGTGAGGCTACATGGCGTGCCACGCACTATTGTGTCAGATCGTGACGTGAAGTTCATGATCTACTGAAGACGCTTTGGGAGTAAGCGGGACGAAGTTGTTAAAGACAACTTGTCATCCCCAAACCGATGGTCAAGCGGAGGTGGTGAACCGCACACTTTCGATGCTACTCCGGACTATGATCAAGAAGAACCTGTGCGAGTGGGAGGATTGTTTGCCGCACGTGGAATTCGCTTATAATCGGGTCGTGCACACCACTACGCAGTTGTGTCCTTTTGAGGTGGTGTATGGCTTCAAACCCTTTACGCCGCTTGATTTGCTACCACTTCCAAGTCAGCACCGTGTTCATATGGGCGTCCAAGCGAGCTGAATATGTGAAGAAATTGCATCTAAAAACAAAAGAAGAGATAGAGCGCAAGGTCAAGTCCTATCTTGAGAAGCGAACAAGAAGAGGAAGAAGATGATTTTCAACCGGTGATTTGGTTTGGGTACACAATCGCAAGGATCGTTTTCCGAATGTCGCAAGTCCAAATTCTTTGCCGCGAGGTGATGGACCTTTCAAGGTGCTTGCGAAGATCAACGACAATGCCTACAAGATAGAGCTTTCGGCGATGACTATGGTGTGAGATCTCGTTCAATGTCGCTGATTTATCACCTTTCTTTGGTGGTGACGATCGGTGTCGAGGCGATGCCTTTTCAAGAGGGGAGGATGATGAGGGCATCCCTAACAACGATACATCTTTCCCTATTGGTGGTCACGTCTTGAGATGGACGCCATAAGTGAAGCTACAAATAATACAAGTGCGTAGTGCATGTTGGTCCCTTGACTAGAGCAAGAGCTAAACTTCTAAATCAACAGTGCTTTTGTTTCTTAATGAATCTTCTATTTTCATTTATGAGAATTGGGTACTACCTCATGCAAATGTTTTGTGTATTCTCGAGTTTGAACATTGTGAAGCCTTTGAACCGAGAGGGAGGAGAGGGAGGCGGAGCCAAAGCAATGGAGGAGAAGCTCACGTGGGTCAACCAAGAGGAAAGGCCCAGAATTCAAGCCCAATTCGGATCCTCCACAAGTCCAACCGAAATTCATCTGGAATCAACTCGAATTCAATTCGGATTCGGTTCGGGACAGCCCAACAGAGCTGTAATAAAAAGGCCATAACTTTTGCATACGGAGTCCGATTGGGGTGTTCTTGGACTTGTTTGAAACCTTATTCCAAGGCCCACACAATGGGTATGGCCCCAACTTCAGAATACGTATGGTCGCGCCGCTATGACCGAAACAATGTGACGGATTTAAGTTAGGTTTTCCTTTTTGTGTGTTTTTGGGTCTTAGCCGAATTAGAGTTTGATTCAGCGTGTGTAGCCGGCCCTAGGCCGTGCGTGAGTCATGGAGGGCGCCTTAAGTACCCTTGCCCCTCCTTTGTATCTATTAGACCACTTTATGCATAAGATTGAAATATAGCTATTGCTTGTTCTTTCGACACCAGAGTTCATGTGAGGACTTTGAGAGAGAATTAGGCGATCCATTGTTTTGTTCTGCAATCCAGGGTCAAGCCGTCGTTCCATTGGGAATTGGGGACTTGACGTTCGTCGTTCGTGGTCTCGCGACGAACAACTACCCGGTGTGTTTTGGGCGTATTTCGAAGAGTTGAGGGTTCGTGCATTGGCGCGAGTGTTCTGCTAGCGACATCGCCTACTTCACATCAACTATCCACGGTTCCTCACTGAGAAGATCGGGCCTCCCCCGTATCACTAAGGTTTCGCTTCTATTGGGCTAACCACCCGTGTCATGGCAGAGAGGAGGCAGATCCTTGTCACCTCCATGGAGTCCTTCAAATGACTCTTTGTGCTGATCATTAAATGCGCGGCAGGTTTTCGCCCCCAAAGTCACGTTCCTACCTACTCCGTCGCTTCTTTTCACGCATGGCAACGCTTGGACCGAGCTCACCTGTGGAGCATTGTCTTCGCTAAAACCCTAGCTCCCCGGCTATATAAAGCCCTTGAGCTCCTCCTTGGTTTCTTTTCAGCACCACCTTTGTTTTCCCTGAGCTTTTGCTCTGCTCAAGTGAGCTCCCAAACCAGAGAATCCCTTTTCGCCATTGTCAGTCGTGGAGCTCTTCGCCGCCGCCAATGCTCCAGTCGTTCTTCATTCAATCTTTTCACGTTGTCTTGCGCCCCTCATCACCGTGGTCATTTTCTCTAACTCAAGTTTGGGTTGCTTTCACAGGAGCTGCCTGAATTTGGGTTTTGGATCTCTTTGGCCAAAATCACCCCCTTTGTCCTCAACTCCGGTAAGGATCTCAGTTCCTCAATTCTTTGCTCATGGACCTTCTAGGAGGTCTTTTGAAGCTATCCTTACCTTTTGTTCACCTTCCTTTTTGCTTAGACCTTCATCTCCGCGTCGTCTTCCTCGTCACCGGTACTAGTCTTTGTCGCCAGAACTCCTCCAGCCACCTTTGAACCTCTTCTGTACTCAGGTAACTCCTTGGTAGTCCCTAGATGCTTGGGCACCCGCTCTCTTGGACATTGCAAGCTTTTTCGCTTTTGTCGTTTTAGCCGTGCCTTACACCACCGCCATTTTCCGGCTCGCCGCCGTTTTAGGCCAGCTCCGCCATTGAGATCACCTCAGTGAGTTGCGCAATTCTATTGGCACACATTTTAGTCTTTGGCTGGCTCCGCCATGGCTCGTAGCGCCGGTGAGCCGCCGGGCAAATCGTGCTGGACATATTTTGTCCGTTGTCGTAAGCCACGACTACCTCCTTTTGTTTTTACAAAGACCACCATCGGGGTCCTCTTTGCAAAAAGATCACCCCTGTGGACTTTCGTAAAGACAATCCTCAGGACCTCTCCTCTTTTAGATCTTATCATTCAGAACCTCCCCATGGAGATATGAGCCGTCTAGGACCTCCCCTCTTTTAGATCTTTTTGTCTAAGACCTCCTCTTGTAAATCTTAGCCGTCTAGGATCTCCTCTTGTAAATCTTGGCCGTCCAGGACCTCCCTTCTCGTAGATCTTAACCTTCAGGACCTTCTGGGTGGACCGTTGGATCCAATCCAACCGCTGAGCTCTTAGGGCCATTCGCGCGGTTGTTCTCCAGCGCACTTGGGCCGTTGGATTCAATCTCTACGACCCAAGTTTTTCTGCTTTGGGATAGTATTAAAGAAATCTGAAAATCCTTTATTTATGAACTATAAATGTGTTAAACTTGAAAATAGCATAACTAATTCATTTTAATTCCTTTTCGATTGATTCAAATTTTGTTAAATCTCTGTTTAACTGAACTTTAATCTAAAAATGTGTTTGAATCTTGTTCTGTAACAGAAAAGTTGTGCAGGTTATCTTATCCTGTTTAGCATTAATTGTTGCTCTAGAAATTCCTTTAAATTTGTAAAATGCATAAGTAATTCTCTGTAACTCCAATTTGAGCAAAATAAAATTTTTAGGTTCCTCTGGTAATATGTTTTAGTGTAGAGTAAGTTTTAATTATGTCTTTGCCTTTGAAATTAATTTTGTGCTACTTTCATCACTTAGAAAAATCATAAGAAATTCATTTTAACTCCAAGTGAAATGAACCAAATTTTGTTATTCCTAAGATGTCAAGCTCTGTCTACCATAAATTTTTCATGGTCACAAACTTTCTGGAAAATTATGCTATGAACAGTAACAGAGAACTATTAAATTGGATTTTTCCAGCAGATTGAAATTGTTTAGGCTATAACTTTTGCATAATTAATCCAAATCGATTGATTCTTGTTACTAAATTCATTTAAAATCTTGCTCTACCTTCTGTGACAATTTCAGAGCTTTTGGTTAAAGTTATTTTTGAATCTTTTCGGTGTTCTTCGTTCTTATCGGTTCTTTTCGCTTCTTTCGTTAGGTTCCGACGAGTGCGTTGAATACGAAAGTGATCCTTTGCAGCAAGCAAGTGATCTCCAGTAAGGCAAGCAGATGTAGCATTTATTTGATCATATTGATCCCATTACTTTTAAAATATAATATCTTGTTTACAAAGAATATGTATGCATGCTTCTTGGTGTCCAATTTAATTTTGTCAATTAGAGGTGGCTAATCCTAATGCATTGTTTCCCCTGAAATTATCCACCCCTGTCACAAACCAAATTTAATATCCTCACTGGTGAATTAGAGCCCGGTGAATGATTTATGCTCTTTTATTATCTTTGTGATATGATGCTTAGCAATGCTTAGTTCCCGGTAGAATTGGGCGGTTGTCGACCTAGTCGATGACCTTGATCACACAAAACTTATTATTACTTATGTCCAGCACCTTGTGCTTTGTTTATTTGTGAAATCTAAAAACTAAAAATAAAATGTTTTAGACTTGGGCACATTGGTGTGATGGTGTGATCTTTTGGTGTGAACGGAATGGTGCCCAAGTCAACAAGGACTGAGTTACTTGTGTCACTAATCCAAGCAACATTTGCGTGCTAACCACACTAGGGGGATATGGGACCTCTCTTGGCTTAGTACTCTGGGAGGTATTAATTAATGAGTCGTTGGTGGTAGTTATAGAGAAAAATGTTCGTTGTTGGGATGAGAGGGATGGGTTCCTTTCTAGATTCTCCATACCAAGGAGCACCCGCAGTTGCTTCGGCTGGGCTGGTGCCTCCGACTCGATGTGTGGGTCCTTAGTGGGAGCACTGGGCGGTTCACTAAGGGTTAACCCTCATACGTGCGATTCTTAATTAATACAATCCATTGGAAATGTCTCGTAGGATTTAGCCATGCCGGCATACCAAAGGTGTGCTTAATAGCTTGACAAAAAGGCGGTCTGAAGTGTGGGTACGTTGGTGCACCCCTGTAGGGTATAAAACTATTCGAATAGCCTCGTCCTAGGTTATGGACAATGCTTGGTGAGGTCGTGCAAGAACTAGACTATAACTTTTCATTGAAACTTGATGTGGGTGGTACGAATGGGTAATTCGTGCTATTGTTGTGGTGGCTATTGGGTTAGTCACTTCCAGGATGTCTTATTATTATTACTTATTGTCTCGCTGTTATTTGAACAAATAAAAATATATTGTTAAAACTGCTTTCAATCTATTACTTATTATAAATAAAATATGCTTTGTGCTGAAAATGAACCTTTAGCTCTCTCCTTTGATTAAGTTTACATGTAGTAATATCTAGGTTTGTTACTCATAAGTCTTGCGAGTACATTTTTGTACTCATTTGCATTGCTTAATTGTTGCAGAGGAGGTTGATCCCCAAGGGATCGACTTTTGTGAGTTGTGCTTCGCTGTGGACGACTAGCTTGGCGGCCCGATCGGATTGCCTTGTGGGTGATTGGCAAACCGGTTGGCTTTTATCTTAGCCATCTTATGGCATTTTGCTTCTATTGTTCGTTTAGCCCTTTAGCTTGTTCTTGGCCGGTTGGCCTCCCTTTTGTAATAACTATACTGTATGTCTTTTGCTTGTAAAGCTTTAGTTCAGTTGTATGCTGTTGTATGGAAATGATGCATATTTTTGTAAAAAGGTATGTATACTACAGTTCTGGGAAGTATACATTTTCCCGAGGCACGAGATATTTTGTTTGTGATGCTAGAGTCAATGGAAGACTAAGCATTACAAGCTAACTACCTCGGGGTCTCACACCAACTCAAAAAGCTTTAGAGGAGGAGGTCCAACGGAAAGAGCTGCGGGACGAGAGCAAGAGGGCAGAAGTGTTGAGGTGAAAATGGATGGAGTGGAAAAGGGCAAAAGGCTCCCTAGAGCGCTATTAATAGAGGAGGTAGGAGAACTGAGTGACAATGATGGAGTGACAGGAGCATGTGAGCAAGGGCATGGGAGCAGGTAAGGGAGGAGACAAGAGGGGGAGATGGATACAACCGAGGGGACATCATTTAATGCGCAAAGACTTCTGCAGTAAACATGTAGGAAGAATGAAGTGAACAAGGCTAGTTAAAACATTGAGGTTGGTTATGGTCAAAGAGGAGGTGTGACCAAGAGGGAGGTCCAACCAAAAGGGTGGTCCTGCGGGAGGAGGTCCTGAGGAGGAGGTCCTACGGGAGGAGGTCCTACGAGGAGGTCCTGCGGGAGGCGGTCCTGCAGGAGGAGGTCCTGCAGGAGGAGGGTGGTCTTTGCAAAAAGGACGGTGACGACCACAAAGGGTGGTCTTTGCAAAAAGAGCGATGGCGACCACAGAGGGTGGTCTTTGCAAAAAGGGTGGTTGTGACCACAGAGGGTAGTCTTTGCAAAAAAGAGCGGTTGCGACCACAGAGGGTGGTCTTTGCAAAAAGGGTGGTGGCGACCACAGAGGGTGGTCTTTGCAAAAAGGGCGGTGGCGACCACAGAGGGTGGTCTTGCGGCGGAGCAGACAGAGAAAGGCCGTTCGATTATGATCGGATGACCCACGAGGGTTGGGAACGTTCGGACTGGGCGAACATGTAAATAAGATCGAGCCATTCAAACTTGATCGAATGACTCGCAAGGATTGAAGGCGTGAGCGTGCGGGAGGAGGAATGGACAGACAAAGGGGAAACTAACGACCAGAGAACTCCAACAAACTCGAAACCAACTACGGATTAGCTGAAGTTTGATTTAGTCATTTAAATTGCTTTTAAAATTTCAGGTTTTAAGCTTTAACAAACCAATAAACCAAATGGTTAATTTTATTTTGAAAACATCAGAAAGGCTTAGAAAAATAGGGTGTTACAAACGTACCCCCTTAAGGGAATCTCGACCCCGAGATTCTGACTTGGCCAGCAAAAAGGTGGGGATACTCTACCTTCAGGTCTTCTTCTCGCTCCCAGGTGGCTTCTTCTTCTGAGTGATTACTCTACTGGACTTTGCACGAACGGATGACCTTGCTCCTGGTAACACGCTTAGCGACATCAAGAATCCTCATTGGCTACTCCACATAGGTGAGGTATTCTTGAAGGTCGATGCTTTCCAGCGCAGCTTGCTCTGTTGGAACTTAGAGACACTTCTTGAGCTACGAGACGTGGAAGACATCGTAAACTGCCGACAAGGAGGTCAGTAGCTCCAACTGATAGGCGGCTTCACCTCTTCTTCCCAAAATCTTGTAAGGTCCAACAAACCTTGGCGCAAGCTTTCTCCTGGTCTAAAATCTTCTTACTCCTCTGAGTGGAGTTACTCTGAGATAAATAAAATTGCCTGTCTCAAAGGACAGTTCTCTATGACGATTGCCAGCATAGCTCTTTTGTCGGGATTGAGCCACTCTCAATCGCTCTCTTATCATCCTGGCTTTACTTTCAGCATCCTTTATCAAATCAGGTCCAAAGAACTGGTGCTCCCCGACTTGATCCCAAAGGAGAGGGGTTCTACACTGTCTACCATACAGAGCTTCAAACGGTGACATCTTCAAGCTGGTTTGATAGCTATTGTTGTAAGAGAACTCGGCATATGGAAGATTCTGATCCCAACTCTTTCCATAGTCTAGCGCACAAGCTCTAAGCATGTCTTCCAAAACTTGGTTCACACACTCTGTTTGCCCATCTGTCTGGGGATGGTACGCTGTACTGAAGTTGAGTCTTGTCCCTAAGGCTTCATGCAAGCTCTTCCAAAATCTGGACGTGAACTGAGAACCTCTGGCGGATACTATCGGCACTCCATGCAGACAAACGATCTGGACATGTACAGCTCTGCCAACTTACTGCTCTGGTAGGTGGTATTGACGGGGATGAAGTGTGCTACCTTGGTCAAACGGTCGATCACGACTCAAATAGAGTCACAACCTGATTGGGTCCTAGGTAAACCAGTGATGAAATCCATGCCGACTTGTTCCCACTTCCACTCGGGAATTGGCAAAGGCTGCAATAGAACAGCTGGTCTCTGGTGCTCTACCTTAACCCTTTGGCATACGTCACAGTGTGCCACGAACTCGGCGATTTCTCGCTTCATATTGACCCACCAATACTTCTCCTTGAGGTCTTGGTACATCTTGGTACTTCTTGGGTGGATGGAGTAAGGTGATTCATGTGCTTCCTTCAGAATCAGCTGCTTTGTCTCTTGGTGGTCAAGCACACAAATACGGCTCATGAACCACACGGTGCTTTGCTCATCCTCTGCAAAACCTGGGGCTTTACCTCTTCTCATGTTCTTCCTGATCTCTTGGGTGTCTTCATCTTCTCTCTGATGCTCTCCGATCTGACTTTGAACGGTTGGCTCAACTTCCAGTGTGTTCACGCAACCTTGGTCGACAATCTCCAAGTTCAGACGTCTTAGCTCTACATACAAACTTGGTTGGTTCTCTTGGATCAACACAGTGTTGTAATACTCTTTTCGGCTTAGGGCATCTGCCACCATATTTGCTTTGCCAGGATAGTAATGGATTCCGAGGTCATAATCCTTTATGAACTCTAACCATCTTCTTTGTCTGAGGTTGAGTTCGGACTGAGTGAAGATGTACTTCAAAATTTTGTAATATGTGAAAATCTCACAACGATTACCGATGAGGTAATGCCGTCAAATTTTCAAGACATGCCCAATTGCGTCTAGCTCCAAATCGTGCATCAGGTAGTTCCCTTCATGAGGCTTCAACTGGCGAGACGCATAAGCTACAACCTTTCCTTCTTGCATCAACACGCAACCGAGACCCTAATGAGAGGCGTCACAAAAGACTTCAAAGTCCTTGCGAACATCTGGCAAAATCAACACTGGGGCTGTGGTCAAGTGCTTCTGCAATTGAAGGAAACTCTGCTTACACTCTGAGGTCCAAGCAAATTTCTTTTCCTTCTTTAACAACTGAGAGGTCTTGCTATCTTGGAGAAATCTTCTATGAACCGGCGGTAGTATTCTGCCATAATAAGAAAACTTTTGACTTGAGGCACCGACTTGGGTGACTCCCAATTGAGCACATCCTGAACCTTGCCGGGGTTGATAGTAACTCCTTCTGCAAACAAAACATGACCCAAGAAGATAACTTCCTTCATCCAAAACTCGCGCTTGTTGAACTTGGCGAAGAGTTGATGATCTGTGAGCTTACAGGACCAACCGAAGGTGCTTTCTATGGTCCTCTTCACTCTTGAAATATACTAGGATATCATTAATAAAGACAATGACGAACTTATCCTAATACTCTATGAATACCTTATTCATTAAGTTCATAAAGTAAGCAGGAGCATTAGTCAATCCAAAGAATATGACCGTATACTCACACAGTCCATAGCGGGTTGAGAAGGCTGTCTTGGGGATATCCTCTTGACGAATCATCAACTGGTGGTAGCCTGACCTCAAATATATCTTCGAGAACACTCCGGCTCCCTTTAACTGATCAAACAAATCATCGATCCTAGCAAAGGGCACTTGTTCTTGATGGTAACTTCATTGAGCGATCGGTAATCCACACACATCCGCTAGGTATCATCCTTCTTGGCCACAAAGATCACTGGAGCTCCCCAAGGTGAATAATTTGGTCTGACAAAGCCTTTCTCTTGCATCTCTTCAATCTGCTTCTTCGGTTCGACTAAGTCGTCGACCGGCAAATGGTAGGGTCTCTTGGAGATTGGTGCTGTTCCCAGGACTAAGTTGATGACGAACTCAATGTCTCTATCAAGTGTCATTCTTGGTAGTTCTTCAGGGAACACATCCGGGTACTCATTGACCACTAGAAGATCCTCAAGCTTTACTTTCTTCAGACTGGTCAGAAAAGGACCTTCTCTAACAGAGGTCTCGGGTCTGAATTCAACTTAAACTCTTTGCTCATTGGTGAGCGTGATAGATCTGTTGGCATATTCTATCTGACCTTGATTCTTGGCTAACCAATCCATTCCGAGAATCACATCCAACCCTTGGGAGTGCAAGACTATTAGGTCTGCAAACAAGGTGACTCCTGAGATTTTCCATGTAAGGTTTGGGTATAGGGAACTAGTCCGCATTTCCAAGCCCGAAGAATGGATTAACATAGGGTTAACTAAAGGGGAGATAGATAACCCATATTTACCCACAAACTTGTTGGAACCAAAAGAATGAGAAGCTCTGGAATAAAAACGAACTAATGCTGGTACTGAATTGACAAGAAATGTACCAAGGACCACATCCGGTGCGGCCTGAGCTTCCTCGGGTGTGACGTGATTCACACGTCCTCTGATGTATTGGACTAAGTAAGGGCTTCTTTGTCGAGTCTTTGCCTAGTCTTTGGGACTCCTAAGCTAGTGCAGTGGGGCTTGGTTCTTTGCTTCTTTGGGCACTTATTGGCATAGTACCCCACTTCGTTGCAATAAAAGCAGGTCACTCCCGTGGTGGAGGTCGTGGGTGGTTTCTTCTGGTACCGAACTCCTAGAGAGGTCGCACGAGGACTAGGGTTCCTGGGATGTCTGGTTGGCACAGGCGCCCTGGATGGAGAGGAGGTCGTGGCTCTCCCCTGCTGAGGTGGCGGAGGCTAGGAGGTCCTGGGCCTTGGAAAACCCCCAGAGTTGAATCTCTGAGCTGCCTGCCTTCTCTTGCGACTTTCCATCTCGAGGTGCTTGCCCTCCTAGCGGATAGCTTTTCTCACAAGTTGCTGGAAGTCAGGGTAGTCTTGAGAAATGAGATGAACTAAGAGGTCATCATTGAGCCCTTCCAGAAAACGTTCTTGCTTGGCTTCATCAGTTGCCACGTCTTCTGGTGCATAGCGAGCCAACTGGTTAAACTTATGTAGATAGTCGTTGACTGAGCGGCCACCTTGGCGCAAAGCGCAGAATTCCTTCTTCTTTAAGGTCATCATGCCCGGTGGGATGTGTGCACGGTGCAAAGCCTACACAAACTCATCCCAAGAGATGGTTCGAGCATTAGCGTGGGACTAGGTAAAGTTGTCCCACCACTCAAACGCTGGTCCGTTCAACTAGTGAGAGGCAAACATGACTCTCTCATGATATTTACACTGGATCATGTCCAATTTCCTGCCGACGGCCCTGAGCCAATCGTCAGCGTCCAATGGCTCAGCGCTGCTGGAGAAGGTCGGTGGTTGCATCCTCATGAACTCTGAGATACCGACCCTCGGAGGAGGTGGAACAAAAACTGGAGGTTGAGCTGCTGCGGCTTGCAGGGTGTAGGTGTTGTTGATCGACTGGGCCAGCAAGTTGATCAACTGGGCTTGATTGACCATCACCTGGTTCCAGTCAGGTCCTGCAGTTGGAGGAGGAGGTGGTGGCGGTGGAAGAGGGGTCTCGGGATCACTCCCAATTCCTCTGTCCTAACTGCTGTAAGATCGAGGAGACCGACTAGAGGGGGGGGGGGTGAAAATATGTCGTTTAATTCAAAATCAAGATCATACAAGATCATTTTGATGCCAAATTTGATACTTTGTTTCTAAAATAGGAATTTTTACTCTAAAAGTATTATAAAATATTTAAAATACATATTTAAGTACTTTTATCTAGTTTTTCACAAATTTGAACCTTTTAAGCAAGATTTTTGACTTTTGACCAAAGAGGATCTTAAAAAAGCTAAACTTGCATATTATTAACAATGTCACTCCAAGAATACCAAATGAAGCAAATGAGAATGAAAACATGCATTCGCAAGATCCATAAACCATTTTGGACAAAATGTAAATTAGTTTTCCCATAAAATATAATACTCATTTTAAAGTAAAACTCAAAAATGTTTTCATTATAGATTTTACAAAACTTTTTAAGAAAAACTCCCATTTACACAAAGGTTCTTCTCCTTGATATTTTTCTCTTTTGCTTTTGACACACAAAAATTTTCCACATCCATTCAATATCTCCCTCTTTGTCATCACTTTAAAATATGTCCATCCAAAACTCATGATGACTTTAATCTTCTCTCTTTTGACAAAAAAATTTTCAATCAAATTCTCCTTTTAACATTAAGCACAAAAAACATTCTTCCCCATGTGGATCACACTTGAAAGATAGTCTTTGAACTTCACTTGTGGATACCACGAGTCGACAATACCACTTGTAGATAACACTTGTAGATAGCACTTGTAGAAATATCACTTGAAGAGATATCAGGTATCAGAGAAACCACTTGGATAAGAAGAGAGATTAGGTATCGGAGAGAGCTTGGTAAGAAAAGAATTGATCGGCATGGTATGAAATAGATACCACTTAAAAGATACCACATGAATGAATAAGATGATATCATTTGTGAGGATACCACTTGTAAAAACAAGGATAGCACTTGAACAAACAAATATGATTCTCATGCCGAGGTAAGAGATGATCAAAAGGAGCTACCACTTGAAAGAATACCATTTGAATGATAAATATATCACAAAGAGATCAAAATGGTATATGGAGTCAACAAAATATATGAGGGTAGCTTGATAGTATACCAAAGATTAATTTGACCAAAGCAAGCAGCCACCAAAGGTTTAAACTTTGAAAGGAATGAAATGGCTGTTCTGTCAGAATTATCGGTAGTACCGCAGGTCAAAGGCCGGTGGTATCGGGATTCGGTAGTACCGCAAGGATAAAGCCGGTAGTTCCGACAATTCTGGAGCTTCGAGAATAGATCAGGGAATTGAACTGAGAATTGAGATGGTGCAAATGCTCCCAGATTTTATACTCAAGTAAATTTCATTTAGGATCATTATGCATCGAGGAGATTTCAGATAATTCAAAAACATAATTTTTATAAATTTGGCTTTTGATTTTACAAAAGAAACTCATTTTGATAAAACTTTTTCGAAAAATTCAAATGAGCAATTTTTATTTTTAAGCATCCAAATTTCATGTATGAGTCATTAATACCATTATGGACCTTTTAGGCTCAAATGACAAGACTCACTTAAGTGCTAGAAAGTGACTACTTAGGTCAAACTAGTATTTTGGATGAGTTTCAAAGTCAAATAACTTTTGTTGAGTTGATCATTTGGAAATCATTTGAATACGAAAAAGGATTAGAATAGCCAACTCAAAGATTTTCTCTTTGGGACAATTGTGAAATTCCTTTCAGAATAGATTTTACACAAAAATCTAGTTTAGGTCAAAAATAAGATTCTAAGTTCTAGAATTTTGGGTAGAAACTCATTTTCATTTAAAATATGTTTTTCTTGAATCAAAACCTTTGGTAAACCTTTGAAATGCATTTTTATACATTTTGCAATTAATTTTTCAAAGGATATACTAATAATTTCAAAATTTTGACTTTTGGCTAAATGGCTCATTTTGAAAAACATTATTAGTACTTAATTAATTTGGGCACACTTAGGGATGTGATATACATGTAAATGACTTAGCACTCCCCCTTAATGTGCCACAACTAACTTGTTCAAGATTTTAATAAAGATATTTAGCGCAAGAGCAAGAACACCCCTTTTTAAAGATTTTCATGAAATGCAACCTACACAAGGTAAAGGGTCTAGATACTTCAATGTAAGTACTTGTTACCGAAATGGTATTGGCTTATGATATGACTTGATCATCCTTAAGCTTGGCTCCAATTTTGCATATGGTGAATCCCACCTCTTCATGTGTGAACCAAACCTCCAATGCATCTCCAAGTACCTATTAAGCATTTAAGCACATTTGGTACTCAATACTTGGTTGGGTCCATGAATGTTAGTCACAATAGATTTGAGCACCCAAATGGCCCTTGCAATAGTTTTATGTGAACTAACACACCTAGCAAACATATTGCTATTCTTATCTTTCCTAAGCAAATATTGATCATTATAAACAATGGGCTTAGGAGTGATACCTTTGGGACATTCCTTACTAAAATATCCTTTTCCCCCGGCAATTATAGCAAGTTGGGCTTTTGCTTCCCCTTGATGTCTTCTTATCTTGCTCATTGCCGGCTTGCCTCTTCATTGAATGTCTTGGCTTGACATCCTTTTGATTTGGGCATACTGAGGCAATGCGACCATTCTTCTTGCATTTAAAGCACTTGATATTGTTCAATTGTTTTCTATTTTGCTTTGGATGGCTCTTCACCTTCTTCTTGGTGGTGAGACCAAGTCCTCCCTTGTCATTATTCTTGTTAGGGCACATGGAGGCAAGGTGACCCTTCATGTTGCAACCAAAGCACTTGACATTCTTCGTGTGTCTTGCATTGTGCCTTGTCTTGCTATTCTCCCTTTTTTTGGGAGTGAAGCCAATTCCACTCTTATCTTGCAAACATCTTTGTTTGCTCAATATTTCATCGAGAGTGACTTTCCCTTTGTGGCTTCTATCCAAGTCATTTTTCAAATTTGCGACTTGGGCCTTGAGTTTTTTGTTTTCCTCTACAAGATTAGTTTCAACAAGCATAGAGGAAATAGAAGCATTTTGACTAGAGCTACAAGGCATATCAATTAAATCATCACAAGAAGTGGATATACTAATTTTAGATGGAATGCTAGAGCTAGGAGCTACGCATGACATATCATCTAATAAATCACAAGCTATTCCTATATCCATATTAGACTTTTTAAGCTCATTTAGAAGAAGAGTTTCATGTTCATCTTTTAGCATATCATAATTATTTTGAAGAGAGATATGTTCTTTCTCTAAAACCTTGAATCTCTTCTTTTCTTTTCCAATATATTCATTTAATTCTTCTAGCATCTCCATCAATTCATCATATGAAGGCTCATAATTATTTACCTCATTTTTACCTTTAGCCATAAAGCAATGAGATGATGTTGATGGAGTTAATATGTCATCATCGTCGGAACTAGAAGTTGATGTGGAGGGGCTTGTGAACTCTTCATCGTCGGAGTTGGAGAATGAACATTCTTTTCCCGACGTCCATTCTTCTATGCGATCATTACTTGTGGAAGTGGACCTTTCATAATATTCTTGAAGATGGATCCACATCTCATGAACGTTTTTGAGATCGCATATGGCATCAAACACATCTACACTCAAAGCACTAAATAAAGCGTTAATTGCTTGAGCGTCGAGATGTAAGCATTTCTCTTCCTCAATTGTTGGAGCAAGATAATCCAATGGAGGAGAAAAGCCTACATCTACAATCCGCCATATATTTAGGCGCATGGCCTTAAAATAACAAGACATGCGAATTTTCCAATGAGCATAATTTGTGCCATCAAAAAAGGTGCTTCACCTAGGTGCACTATTTCACTAGTCGCCATCCTTTACTCTCTAGACGGTTAAGTCTAAAAACTGAGAGACCAACCTCTGATACCATTTGTAAGATCGAGGAGGCCGACTAGAGGGGGGAATAGGCGTTTTAAAATTTTCTATGTGCTAATACAAATACGGTTTTGCACAATTAAAGCCTAAATTAACTAGGTTCAACTAAGTGCATCAACAACACAAGTCTATTGATAATAATCAATCAAGCATGGACTTGTAAGCAATTCAATTTAAGCAATGTAAATGGTACTATTGCAATCATACACAATGAATAAGTAATTTAATACAAGGTATATAAATTGCACAATGTAAAGCAAGCATTCATACACAATGAATGTAAATACAATAGTAAGGCAATAGAGATCACACTACAAAGACACGTCGATGTTTTACCGTGGTGTTCGGAGACTTGCCGGTCTCCCCTAGTCAAATTAAGCCTTCCTCCGAGGTATCAACACCTCGCTCCACTAGGGTTGCTCTTACTCCACTCCGGAGATGACGAGCACCAAGCCACTCACAAACACCGGGCCTTCTCACAAGCTTCACTTGAGAAGATCACCGGACGACGACGCCTCCACGCCGTCTAGGTGTCAGCAAACACCAAGAGTAATAAACCAAGCCCCTTGCTTGACTCTCACCGAGTGCAACACATGCACAATTGAATGCTCAATCCAATTCTAGTTGCAACACATGCAACTAGAACCTCTCCTTTTTGCTTACAAGGTGCAACACATGCACAATTGAGTGGAGAAGCTCACACTAGCTCAAGTGAGTGAAATGGGATGCCAAAGATTGTCTCTCAACCGGCTAAGATGGGTATTTATTGAAGGGTAACGGGTAGGCTACACTAGCGCAAATTAAAAAAAAATTCTACCCGTAAACCAAGATCACTGCAGTTATAGATCACGGTCTTACCACTAGACGCGCAGGTGCGGAAGTTGATGCAAAGACGTCGGGCGTTTAGTCGCACTCGATTGATGCGATGCGTCGGGCGCAGTAGTCGTACTACTTCCTCATCCTCGTCGTGTCGTCCCACGTACAACTCCTTTATTGCGGTTCGTCCCAACGCCACAGATGCAACACCTTCAAAGGTATCCACACGTCCGGGAGGAAGCGACGCACGCCGGATTACTAGATCCGCGCGGCGACTAGGGCGTGGGAGGGTGGCGGCGTGGTTTGAGGATGTCACGAAAAACTCATCCTCTAACGATGCGCCGCGCCTCCTTTTATAGACGTCCTTATAATGGGCTTCTACGAATAGAGGCCCATTAGGACTCAATGCCCGATCTAATTCGGATCCAATCGAATTAGGCTTCACCCTTAAGTGTGTGACCTATGGTTCACGTATGTTTAGACATGACGCAAGTACACATACTTGGTCAATAGTTGGTAGTGGCCTCTAGCAAGACATGCCAACTCCTAAACGCACGTAAAGATCATATCGGACGAACCATCACAACGTTATGTACATGCCAATCCCTTTGCCTCACGATATTCGGTCGAGCTCCAGCGACCACTCTTTCTCGATCCCGTGATCCGAATCCCTTACTAGGTTAACTCTTAACCTTAAGTAGCATGGTCATGCATTTCTGGATCCGATCACTGGAGGGGCCCAGAGATATCTCTCTCAGGTAGAGAGGGGCAAATCCCATCTCGATTGACCATGCCTCGCAGCATGCTTCATGACAAACCCAAAAGCTACCTTTATAACTACCCGATTCTGGAGTAGCGTTTGATAGCCCCTAAGTAGGTCGATTCACATCTCAAGTACATGCGACAATCTCAGGTCTAAGGACAAGGCATACACATTGTGTAGAGAGAACCATAAGAATAATTACTATGTCTCATGTTGGGTCGGTCCAACCCCATGTTCTAAACATGTGTCCACATTATTGATTTGACATCTCCATGTCTATGACACGTGAAACATGGTCATCAACCGATACATGTGGTAATCCATCATTCACGTGTGTCCTCACATGAACTCCGACTAGGGACAACTTTAGAATAACCATACAAGTAAAAGTTTCACAAACAAGTCACATACTTGTTAATCAACACAAAGGTAATATTCAAGGAACATTTATTAAATCATGGATACAACGAAATATCATCATCAATATGATTGCCTCTAGGGCATATCTCCAATGATCTCCCACTTGCACTAGAGTCAATCTAGAAGATATCTAATACCCATAGCTCTTGTGTGCGCCTCATGCTTAGGTTGTGGAGAGGCTTCACAAAGGATCTGAAATATTCAAATCTGTGTGTATATTGCATATCTTTAAATCTCCTCGATTAAGGATCTCTCGAATGAGATGAAACCGCCGAGATGTGTTTGTTCTTTTGGTGATTCCTCGGCTCCTTGGCTTGCGCAATGGCCCCATTGTTATCACAAGAAAGATCCAGAGGATCGCACGCACTAGGAACCACACCTAGTTCCGTTATGAACTTCTTTATCCAAACACCTTCCTTTGCGCTTGAAGCCGCAATGTACTCGACCTCCGTTGTAGAGTCGCAATGCCTCCCGCTTGGAACTCTTCCAACTTACCGCACCACCGCTCAAAAGGAACACAAAACCCGATTGCGATTTGTAATCATCTTTGTCGGTTTGGAAGCTTGCATCGGTGTAACCATTTACAACGAGCTCTTCCTCACCTCCGTAGACTAGGAACACATCCTTAGTTCTTCTCAAATACTTGAGGATGTTTTTAACGCTGCCCGATGACTCTCACCGATCACCAGTATCTGCCAGTAACACTTAGAGCATAGGAAACATCTGGCGAGTACATATCATAGCATACATGATAGATCCAATGGCCGAAGCATATGGAATCTTACTCATGCGATCTCGCTCATCGCTTGTCGAAGGACACCGAGTCTTGCCAAGATTTATGCCATGAGACATGGGCAAGAATCCTTTCTTTGCCTCCTCCATGTTGAACCGTTTCAACACTTTGTCAATGTAAGTACTGGCTTAATCCTATTAGCCTTTTGATATATCTCTATAGATCTTAATACCCAAAATATATGTCGCTTCCCTAAGTCCTTCATTGAGAAACTATTTTTCGGTGAGGTCTTAACGGACTCGAGCATAGGAATATCATTTCCAATCAGTAATATGTCATCTACATATAAGATTAGAAATACGAGTGAGCTCCCACTTGTCTTCTTGTAAACACAAGATTCTTCTTCGCTTTTGATGAAGTCAAACCCTTTGACCACTTCATCAAAACGAATGTTCCAACTCCGAGATGCTTGCTTCAATCCATAAATGGATTTTTGAAGTTTGCATACTTTTCTAGCATTGTTTGGATCGACAAAACCCCGGTCGTATCATATACACGTCCTCGGTTAAATTTCCATTAAGGAAAGCCGTTTTGACATCCATCCGCCATATCTCATAGTCGAAATATGCAGCAATAGCTAGAATGATCCGTATTGATTTAAGCATCACTACAAAGTAGAAAGTCTCATCGTAGTCAACTCCTTGAACTTGCCGAAACCTTTGCGACAAGTCGAGCTTTATGGATATGAACATTTCCATCCATATCAATCTTCCTTTTATAGATCCATTTGCACTCTATGGTTTTGACACCATCAAAGGGTCAACCAAATTCCAAACTTGATTGTCTCCCATGGATGCTATCTCGGATCTCATGGCACTATGCCATTTCTCGAGTCCTGGTCCATCATTGCTTCCGCATAGGTCGTAGGCTCATCATTGTCTAACAATAACATATCTCGCGCATTGCGGAGCCTTCGACCTTCGTGGTGGTGGTGCTTCCTTTGCCATGGGTTCCTCAACTTTACGCCACATGGGCATCATTCGTCGAGTCTTCCCGATTGGTTCATCTTGAACCTCTTCAAGATGCACCGTTCTTCCACTTGTCTCCCTGTTGAGAAACTCTTTCTCTAGGAAAACACCACTTCGAGCGACAAACACTTTGCCCTCTTGTCGGTTGTAGAAGTAATATCTAAAGGTTTCCTTCGGATATCCCACGAAAATGCATTTATCCAACTTGGGTGTGAGCTTGTCCGACTGTAGTCGCTTGACAAACGCCTCACATCCCCAAATCTTTAGAAAAGACAAACAGTGACTCTTCCCAGTCCATATCTCATATGGTGTCTTAACTATGGATTTAGACGGTACCTATTAAGTGTGAAAGCTGCCGTTTCTAGAGCGTAACCCCAAAGGATAATGGTAACTGATCTGGCTCATCATCGATCGAACCATATCCAACAAGGTCCGACACGCGCTCGGATACCCGTTTCTTTGAGGCATTCGGGCGGTGTTAGTCGTGGAATAATTCGCAACTCTTCGATGATTGCTAAATTCATGACTCAAATACTCGCCACCACGATCGATCGCAGAGCCTTAATTTTCTTGGCACGTTGATTTTCAACCTCATTCGGAACTCTTTGAACTTTTCAAAAGTTTGGACTTATGCTTCATTAAGTAGACATAGCCATATCTACTAAAATCATCGATGAAAGTTATGAAGTAATGAAATCCACCTCTAACGATCGTGCTCATTGGTCCACATACATCAAGATGTATGATTTCCAACAAGTCCGACGCCTCTCAAAAGAACCTTTGAAAGGTGATTTGGTCATCTTACCAAGCAAACAAGCTTCACATGTCTCGTATGATTCAAAATCAAACGGTTAGAAGACTATCGACATGGAGCTTCTTCATGCGCTTTTCACTTATGTGACCCAAACGACAATGCCAAACATAGGTGG
The DNA here is from genome assembly GCA_036346255.1 of Ampelocalamus luodianensis. NCBI lineage: Eukaryota > Viridiplantae > Streptophyta > Magnoliopsida > Poales > Poaceae > Ampelocalamus > Ampelocalamus luodianensis. Next base: position 29,987,623 of record CM070640.1, read on the forward strand.
GATTCAAATCATTAGGTCGAAGTCTTTTAGCATTTATGTTAAAGATAGGCGCATCATCAAGATTTAAAATAAATAACCCATTCACAATGGGCTAAAGCCATAAACATTCTATTTTTAGAGATCAAACAACCATTGTCTTTACTTGCAAATGAATAACCATCTCTCATCAAACATGAGGGGATAAAATGTTTCGACTCATACTTGGAACATAATAACAATTATTCAATTCCATAATAAATCTTGAAGGAAGCTGAAGTTGCATGGTGCCGACGGTCAACGCAGCAACCCTTACTTTATTTCCGATGCGAAAATCAACTTCACCTCTTGCGACTCCTCTACTTCTTATTAGCCCCGCATCGAGTTGCAAATGTGAGCAAGCGATCGGTATCAAATACCTAAGAGTTAATAGGAGAATCAGCGAGAAAATGTCTAAAACATTTATGACAAGTGTACCATGGGTGGAAGTCTTACTTCCACCTTCTTCTTGCATTCATCGGAATCCATGTACATCTTGCGTTTCTCTTCCAAAGTGGCGCTTTACAATAGAAGCATACTGTCTCAGCTCCAGGTCCAACATTAGGCTTAGGCGTTGGCTTCGAGATCATATCTTTAACCTTGCCCTTATTCTTTGGCCATGGCTTCTTACCATTTTTCTTGAAGCTAGACTTGTTCTGCACAACCATCACATGGCTAGGCCCTGCACACTTCTTAATGTCACTCTCTGCTGTTTTGAGCATCCCACAAAGCTCATTAAGGCCCTTATCCGCCCCATTCATATGGTAGTTCGAAATGAAATGTCCATAGCTAGGTGGAAGAGACGCTAAAATGAAATCAGTTGCCAACTCTTGGCCAATTGGAAAACCAAGTTTATCCAAAGTCTGACTGTAACCAACTATTTTGATCACATGTGGGCCTACGGGTGCACCTTCTGTTAACTTGCATTCCAGAAAAGCCTTACAGACATTGAACCGCTCGGTCTGGCACGTGTGCGAACATGTCCTTAAGCGCTATGATCATATCATACGCTTCTTGATCCTCAAACTGCTTTTGAAGGTCAGGTTCCATGCATACAAGCATAAGACAGCTAATCTCAAGAGAGTCATCACATGCTTTCTTGTAAGCATTTTTAACAGCAGCAGATGCATTGTTAGCAGGTTCTTCTGGGATTGGGGTGTCCAGAACGTTTTCCTTTTTATCTGCCCTGAGAACAATTCTCAGGTTACGGACCCAGTCCGAATAGTTTGTTCCATTTAATTTTTCTTTCTCAAGAATCGATCGCAAAGCAAAAGGGTGTGCGTGGTTGCTAGATGCCATTGATCTACAATAGGAAATGCAAAATACTAAGACAAATAAAACCATGATAGAGTAAATTGTATTAAACAAATTTAATAGAATGTACTCCCACTAAAATCAACATCCCTCTGTTGATTCTTAGCGATTCAAGATCCGCAATTAACGAGTCTACTAGTGAGCTTTTGCATCACCGCTAGGAGACAAGGTAATTCGGTAAGCAACACCTTGCTAATCATATCTCTATATGACTCTTGTTGTTGGGTGACATCTCTATGCCCCGGCGCCCAACCTTTATGCCCCAAGGTCCATAACCTTTATGATAACCTTGTTAAGTTCACCAATCCTTATGCATGTAAGTATCCGATACAAAACCCATCTAGTCAAGGAAAGTTGATGGTGCCCTAATTTCATAGACCCACCATCAATTTACAAGACATGGGATGGTGCAAAGTTTAATTGGGAGGGCATATGTTTAACTTAACATTTTATGAGGGATCACTATACTTCTACCATTCAAACATGCATAGGAGTAAAACAACAGGAATAACATTCACACAGTTGTGACTCAAGATGGCCCATTTTCTCATGGTGATCTCCATCGCCATAGAATCATCCACCATGATGATCTCCATCTCCATGGTTCATGTGTGCCATCCTCCAAGTGATGTGTCCTCCGAGTACTAATATAAGCTATTACTCATAACAGCTAGTAATAAAATACATGGATACTAGGAATCATCACAAGTCGGCACGCAGGCCGTTAATACAATACTTTGACAACACATTGGCTCCAGCCGTGTTGCCGAACCCATGACACGCAGGTCATGAAATATTACAAACATGCATCACATACACATTAGGCCATACTGGTCACATACATCCTGCAAAAACAAGTTTATGCATAGAATCGCAATCTACCGGATAGGGGTCGCGGGTTCGGGCGGCGCGCCGCGTATCTCGGGCGTCCGGACATTCGTAAAAAAACAGAGATCCAATCTATGCAATTTTTACTTAGGATTTTGATCGGCAAATCATATTTACCACAAATCGACTCATCGTTCGATTCAACCAATTTGTACCGATCTTCGCAAGCATGCCGTGGTTTGAGAACCAAGACAACTCTCGGCTCATGGAGCCCGAGCGCACGATCACGGTACATCGATTATTAATCTAGGTTCCGATTCGACCAATCATATTGGTCTTCGCATTCCGCCACCGGTTTTACGTGTCACTGTCTACCCCGATGGCGAATCCGACCAGTAGGGGTATGTTGTTTCACGACCTTAGCAGCATGATCACGGAAACCAGATCAATCCATTACCAGAACTATACAATCGATCACATCGATCATACCGATTTACATATCGCCATATGCAAATCACCCGAACCTATAACACGACAGCAACCGCTCTGATACCACTGAAGGGCTACGGGTAGGCTACACTAGCACAAAATAAAAAAAAATTCTACCCGTAAACCAAGATCACTGCAGTTATAGATCACGGTCTTACCACTAGACGCGCAGTGCGGAAGTTGATGCAAGACATCGAGCGGTGTAGTCATACTCGCTGATGCGAAGACGTCGGGCGAGTGTCGGGACCTGCATCACGATTCGGAACCCTTGTGTATACCGCACTAGTCCAGATCACGCTAGTGCACACGTGGTTAACACGGTAAATATCGATCCACACAAGCGATAAACAAAGTAAACGATTAGTTTGAATAACAAATAAGGGTTTTGACCTTATGGTCGAGTTTACACTTATTAAGCCACGCAGGCTAACAAGAAATAAATCAAGAATGAACGGAAAACTCCGGCGTAGATCCCACCAATTCACCACGCATAACCGATCGGGATCCGGACCTTAACGAACGATCGGCCTTCGAACTCCTCCTCGAAAGCGGCGCGAGACTCCTCCTCTTCAAGGTTTGGGCGCAAGTTTTACAACAAGCGTGAGTACACAACCGCACTCGCAAATCATACCATGAATGCAATGTATAGATGCGAGCTTATTCCAAAGAAAAGGCTTTTGTGGTTCTTTTGCATAAAAGCAACATTTGCAATTGAATACAAATAATAGATTGAAAACATAATTCAAAACAAATAAACAATATTAATTTAACAGTTTTTCTACAAAGACACACACTAAATGATTATTTCACATAGCCATATGAATAAGGTCACACAACTCCCATTCCCACATTTTATGAAAACTACCCTCGTGTGAAATCCCGAGCATGTCCATGACCATGACACGCTATTCGAATAGATTGTTTAACACTCTGCAGAGGTTGTACACTTTACCCACAAGATACAACTAGTGTAGCAAGCACCAATCGTAATAAAACAGTTCGAAACTTCATCTCAAACATTGACATTCCCGGTGTGCTTACAAACCGCTATACCACCACATAGAATTGGTATAACACACACATTGGACGTGGAAGACGATCGTCCCGCGATGCAACCACCAAGTAGTCGCACCTCCACCTGTCACACACCTAACCTATCCACCGAACATCAATGCCGAGAATCCATAACTTACTAAGTTAGGCCCGTCCCATACCGGCATGTGGTCGATACAGAAGAGCTCAGTTCAATGGCGCACAAAGTTAAGTCCTTAATTGACCAAGGCAAGACTTCCATTTTCTAACTACGTCACAAAGATTATCATTCCCATCACATAGACCACCATGTCACACAGTCTCCACCACTTGCCTCAGTCTAAATCCTTTACCACCCAGTTGGTTTTAGTGCAACACATGCCATCACGAAGTAATAACACATAGCACACAGTTTTACACGAAGTTCCATAGTCACTTAGTCAGATTTAATGTTTGCAACTTACATGAGATGTGAGACTCGTAGCATGGCTAAGCAATTGTACTCGCATCTAACCAACCCATGTTGGTGCTATAATATTACCAACTAATAACCAATCTAGGGTGACAAGGAATTATGACATACAAGCCCAAGGTGTGATAACAATTTGGATAATAACTATACCCAAAGCATTTAAATAAATAATTAAAATAGAATGCAGTACTTTGAAACAAAGTATTTGGAAAACTGGGTTCAAGATGATCAAAGGTATGACTTACCTTGGAAAAGGTCTATGTACTGGTCTTGATCTTGGGGTGCTCCTTCTTCCACAAAATTCTCCGACGAATCGACGTCTACTCGCAAATGAAACAAAAACAAACAAAATAAATAAATAACAGAGGCAAAAAAAGCTCCAAAAATTAAATAAAAATCTGAGATAAATAGAGCTTGAATTTAGACAAATTTAGAAATTTGAATGGGCTCAATCGGAGTTAGGATGCAAAAGTTATGAGCTCTGGAAGTTTGGAAATCTAAAAGAAACCCTAATTTGGATTTTCTGGATTTTCCCGAATTATTTCTCTAAAGAAAAATCGGAATATTGCGCAACGCTGACGTCAGCAAGACAATTTCGGAATTAAAAGAATTAAACGAAAATCCTGACATGTGGGACCCACATGTCAGGGACACGGCTCACGGTAGACTAGGTCTACCGAGCCTCGGGACTCGGGGTCCGGTGGACTGCCGCGTGGGCACGCACGTGGACGCTGACTGGGCTCCACGCGGGCGACACGAGGGCGAAAAGGCTGACGCGGCAGCGGCGGTGGCGGTGACGTGGACGACAGCGAGGGCGGTGGCGCTCGGATCCCGACGGCAACGGCGAACGACGGCGATTCGCCGGCGGTGAGTGGTACCGGGAGGTAGAGGGTGACACGAGGATCACGCGGGTGTGCTCACCGTGCACAGGACAACCGTGGTGGCGGTGAGGTAGAAGCGGCGCGAGTCTCGGGTTCGTTGGGATCGGGCTCGGTGGTCTTCCGCGAGACCAAGGCCACCGGAGGTAGAGGAGCTCCGCGCGATGCCGAGGGTGCGACGAAGAGGCGCGCGCACCGACGGCGAGAACAAGCTCGTCGGAGTTGCGGCGGTGCGATTGCTTCTCCGAGCTTTTGCGGCGGCTAGGGTTAGGGTTTTGAGCGGCGGCTGCGCGGGTTGGAGTGCGGAGACCGAGGGCTAGCTCCCTTTATATAGGGCGGCTCGAGAAGGTCTAGGCACTGACGGCGAGGAAAGCGGGCGGTGGCGAGTCCCGGCCGCCCCGACTGAGACGATGAACGATGCCTCGGTGGGGCCACTTGTCGGTCGCGGCTCGGGCGTGATCGCGGGAAACGACGCGGGTGAGAAACGGACTCGGATCGACCGTCCCGATCTAATCGAACGGTCCACAATCAAGAGAACGACGGAACCTCCGTTTACCTCACGCACATCCACCGCTCATGCTTGATCCAACGGCGAGGGTGAACGGGCATTCGGAGGAGAGAGAGAAGAAGAGAGGCGCGGTGGGGTCCACTGCCGGTGGGAGGCGCACATACGCGCGCGCGAACCGGGCCGGAAGCGGGCCGCGAGGGAGGATTGAGGATTGGGGGAGATTCGGCTGAGAGAGTTTCCGAGATTTTTAATAGTTTTTCTATTTCATAAATTACGAGTAAATTCAAATAAGCAATAGAATATAGCAAATGAACTCGTAAAAATTCTAGAAAAATCTAGAAAATATATCTGAGCACATAGAACCCAAATAAAATAGTTTTGGCTATTGTTCATGTTGGGATTATTCACATTAAATGTTTTTGATTGTAAAGTCCAATATTAAGCTTTTGAATTTAATTCAAATAAAATCCAAATGGTGAATTTTCTCCCTACTAACTATTAAAAGATTTTTAAGCTCTGAAAATTGGGATGTTACACAGAGTAGTCGTACTACTTCCTCGTCCTCGTCGTGGCGTCCCATGTACAGCTCCTTTCTTGCGGTTCGTCCCAATGCCACAGATGTAGCGCCTTCAAAGGTATCCACACGTACGGGAGGAAGCGACGCACGCCGGACTACTAGATCCGCGCGAGCGACTAGGGCGTGGGAGGGGTGGCGGCCAGGGTTTGAGGATGTCACGAAAAACTCATCCTCCAACCAGTGCGCCCCTGCCCTCCTTTTATAGACGTCCTTATAATGGGCTTCTACGAATAGAGGCCCATTAGGACTCAATGCCCAGTCTAATTCGGATCCAATCCGAATTAGGCTTCAGCCCCTTAAGTGTGTGACCCTATGGTTCACGTATGTTTAGACATGACGCAAGTACACATACTTGGTCAATAGTTGGTAGTGGCCTCTAGCAAGACGTGCCAACTCCTAAACGCACGTAAAGATCATATCGGACGAACCATCACAACGTTATGTACATGCCAATCCCTTTGCCTCACGATATTCGGTCGAGCTCCAAGCTGACCACTCTTTCTCGATCCTGTGATCCGGAATCCCTTACTAGGTTAACTCTTAACCTTAAGTAGCATGGCCATGCATTTCGGATCCGATCACCGAGGCCAGAGATATCTCTCGGTAGAGAGGGCAAATCCCATCTCGATTGACCATGCCTCAAAGCATGCTTCATGACAAACCCAAAGCTACCTTTATAACTACCCGATTCACTGAGTAGCGTTTGATAGCCCCTAAGTAGGTCGATTCACATCTCAAGTACATGCGACAATCTCGTGTCTAAGGACAAGGCGTACACATTGTGTAGAGAGAACCATAAGAATAATTACTATGTCTCTTGTTGGGTCGGTCCAACCCCATGTTCTAAACATGTGTCCACATTATTGGTTTGACATCTCCATGTCTATGACCTGTGAAACATGGTCATCAACCGATACATGTGCTAATCCATCATTCACGTGTGTCCTCACATGAACTCCAACACTAGGGACAACTTTAGAATAACCATACAAGTAAAGAGTTTCACAAACAAGTCACATACTTGTTAATCAACACAAAGGTAATATTCAAGGAACATTTATTAAATCATGGATACAACGAAATATCATCATCAATATGATTGCCTCTAGGGCATATCTCCAACAGTTATAGCCCACACACAAAAACTAGCCGTTGGGAGCTGAAATCAGCAAACTCAGCCGAAATACGATCATACCGCACTCACAGGGGCCGGTACTACTGGTTTTGACTCAACGGTCGGAAAGGGTGTAATAACAGCTAAAAAACAAGCCGTTAAAACTTTGGTGCGGTACTACCGCACTCACAATGGCCGGTACTACCGTTCTTGGCGGTCATACCACTCTTTCCATGGCGGTCATACCGCAGCTCAAAATCAGCACAGACGACACTCGGTAAAAAGGTCATAACTTTTGACTCCGATGTCGGAATTGAGTGATCTTGGACTCTATTGAAAGTTTATTCAGAGGGCTACACAACCCACCTATTTTATTGATCTCAAACACATTTTATCAAATCAAAAAGCACAACTCAAAAGAGCTACTACCATGGTCTAAGTCCAAAGTATTAGCAACAAGCAATCTTAGACCATGTCAAGGGAAGAAACCCCTAGCTTGGTCGCCTTTAGGATATTTTGAAAAACTTAGTTTCAAAATATCAAATGTTTGCTGAAAAATCTAAGTAAGTTCTCAGATTGTACTTCTCATCTATCTTAGCTTGCTCATCTCACCTTATTCTTGATTGAATTTAGAAAATTGTTTTTCCTTATCAAAAGATAGTTTCTTATCGGTTATATTGGTTTTGGAAAAACCATAAGAGTTATAAATTGAAGTATTGGCTGTCTTTTGGTGAAGATTAGCAGCTTCTAGAGTTGAAAATTTCGTCTAGGAGCTTGGAGGCAAAATCTGGACAGCAAGCATAAATTTCTGGACAGCTAGCTATCAATAGTATATAGAATTGAAAATGAAAGGTTAATTCAACTAAAACTTGTGGGAATAAAAGGGTAAGAAGTGATATGAGTTAGCTAAGTATCTAACACTCAATTAGGTGGTTTTACCTTGCTCTTTGGCTGTGTTAGAGCTAGAATTGAGTTCTAAAATTTTACTTTCCTAACCGATTGCTCGTTCTTTCAATACGAGTTAGTCATACGGGGAAGTTGATCTTGTGACTTGAGGTCTTGTGTTGATTTCATGCTTGATTTTAAGCTTTTTGAGTTCATTTCTTAGATATGTTAATTGTTTTTCTTGCCTTCAGTTTCGGGTTGTTGCTAACTTATCTTAGTGGAACAGGACGGCTGGAAGAACCCATAGCGGTCAGAGTCAGCCAACTGGTCCTGATGAGGAGCTCCCGCCTCCTCCGACCATGGCTGAGGTTCTCACTCAGATCGAGCGAAACCGTATGGACCAGACGTGGATCCTGGAGGTTATTGCGAGGAATACCTCAACTATCTCTAGTGCCTCCGGATCTGGGGGAGGTGGTAGACATCAGTCTCGGGGGGGGGGGGGACTCTCGGAGTTCCTTTGCACCCAGCAGCCCACTTTATCCCGGTCCGAGGACCCACTTGACGCAGATGATTGGCTACGTCTGGTTGAGCGGAAGCTCAACATTGCTCAGTGCCAGGATCAGGAGAAGGCACTCTTTGCATCCCATCAGCTGGAGGGTGCAGCACTCTCATGGTGGGAGAACTTTCTTGCCATGCAGCCCGCTAGCCACGTGGTCACTTGGGAGGAGTTTCACACTGCTTTCCGTCGGGTTCATGTCCCCGCCGGCCTGATGAAGCTCAAGAAGAAGGAGTTTCTTGTGCTCAAGCAAGGGCGCAGATCTGTGACTAAGTACCTGCATGAGTTCAACCATCTAGCGAGGTATGCTCCTGTTGAGGTGGCTACTGATGAGGCCAAGCAGGAGAAGTTCATGGAGGCCTTATCTGAGGAGCTTCAAGACAAACTCTCTATCGTCGACTTCCCCGACTTCCAGACCTTGGTGGACAAGGCCATCGTCGCCGAGCACAAGGTGAGGGCGCTGGGTGAGTCCCGCAAGCGCAAGTGGGAAGCCCAGAAATCTGCACAGGCTAGCCTTGCTCGTCCTCGTGTTGGGCCAGCACCAGTGGCCCATTCTAAGGCTTGACCACCACCAAGGCCATCAGCACTAGTTCCTCGTCCCTCGCAGGCCGTGTTTCAGCCACGTGCACTTGCGGTCCAGCAGCAAGGTGGCCTCCGCAATTCGGCTGCCAAGGTCACTTGCTTCTCTTGCAACCAGAAGGGCCACTATGCTAACAGTTGCCATAAGAAGACTGGAGCGGCCCCTCATCCTAATAGAGGGCGCGGGAAAGGAAGCGGTCATCCCCCTGACCCGAAGACTATCCAGAAGGCCCAGGGCGTGGGAAGTGGCCGAGTTAACCACATCTCGGCTGAGGAGGCACAGGAGGAACCCGACGTTGTGTTGGGTACGCTTCTTGTCAATTCTCGCCCTACTGCAGTATTGTTCGATTCAGGAGCTTCGTATTCCTTTATTTCAAGATCTTTTGCTGCTGCTAGTGATCTTCACTTTGTTCCTTTGGGTGTTCCTTTGTTTATTCACTCTCCGGGTTCGGAAATGAGAGCTGATCAAGAATGCCGAGATGTTCCCATTTAAGTCGAAGGAGTGAGATTCTTGGCGAATCTTATCCTACTCAACTCAGCGAGTTTGGATGTGATTCTTGGCATAGATTGGTTGTCCCAACATTTGGGACAAATCGATTGTGCCAGGAAGGTCGTCTACCTCACCAGTCCCTCAGGCGAACAGGTTGGGTTTTCACCGTAGCTGCAAGGGCCGCATCTTTGTGCACTTGAAGTGAAGCCAGCCTTGGAGATTCAGGATGTCCCGACAGTGTGGGACTTCATGGATGTTTTTCCCGAAGATATGCCTGGGATGCCTCCAGTTTGAAACCTGGAGTTCGTCATCGAGTTGCTGCCCGATACCGCCCCAATTTCGAAGGGGCCGTATCGAATGCCTCCTAATGAGTTGGAGGAGCTGAAGAAGCAGCTAGGTGAGCTTCAAGAGAAGGGTTTCATCCATCCTAGCTCATCTCCTTGGGGTTGTCCAGTGATCTTTGTGAAGAAGAAGAACAAGACCTTGCGCATGTGCGTTGATTACCGTCCGCTTAATGAAGTGACGGTGAAGAACAAGTATCCTTTGCCCCGCGTTGATGATCTTTTTGAGCATCTGGCCAGAGCTCGGGTATTCTCCAAGATTGACTTGAGATTGGGGTATCATCAAGTTAGGATCAGATCTGAAGATATTCCGAAGACGGCTTTTGTTACTCGTTATGGCCTTTACGAGTACACCGTCATGTCTTTTGGCTTAACCAATGCTCCTGCCCTATTCATGAATCTTATGAACTCGGTATTCATGGAGTATCTGGATAGGTTTGTGGTGGTCTTCATTGATGATATTATTGTTTACTCCAAGAGTCAAGAAGAGCACGCTAAGCATTTGAAGCTTGTGTTGGGAAAGCTGCGTGAGCACCAGTTGTATGCGAAGTTCAGCAAGTGCGAGTTCTGGTTGAAGGAAGTGACATTCTTGGGCCATGTTCTTTCAGCGGGAGGCGTAGCCGTAGATCCTAGCAAGGTCAGTGATGTGCTATCTTGGGGTCAGCCCAAGTCAGTCACCGATGTGTAGAGTTTTCTCGGTTTGGCAGGATACTATCGTCGCTTTATTGAGAACTTCTCCAAGATTGCGAAGCCGATGACTGAATTGCTCAAGAAGGACAAGAAGTTTGTGTGGTCCGCTGCTTGTGATGAGAGTTTTAAGGAACTCAAGAAGCGTTTGACTTCAGCCCCAGTTCTTGTTCTTCCCGATGTCCACAAGAGTTTCAATATCTTTTGTGATGCCTCTCGTCAGGGTCTCGGTTGTGTTTGTATGCAAGAAGGCAAGGTTGTGGCCTATGCATCAAGACAGTTGAGGCCTCATGAACTCAACTATCCCACCCATGACTTGGAACTAGCTACTATGGTTCATGCACTCAAGATTTGGCGGTATTACCTGATCGGCAACCGTTGTGAAGTGTATTCGGATCACAAGAGTTTGAAGTATTTGTTCACACAACTAGATCTGAACCTCAGGCAAAGGAGATAGTTAGAATTGATCAAAGATTATGGCATGTGTATCCAGTATAATACGGGCAAGGCCAATGTTGTTGCCGATGCACTAAGTCGAAAGGTGTATTACACTGCTTTGATGCTCTAGGAGCAGCAGCCACCCTCCTTGAAGAATTTCAGTGGCTCAATTTGAGTTTGATTGAGCACGGTTCTCTCGCTACCTTGGTTGTGCAACCAACCTTGGTGGATCAAATCAAGGCTGCGCAGCAATCGGATGTTGGTGTGAGTCAAATCAAGTAGAACATCAAGAACGGGACAACCAAGTGCTTCTCAGAAGATGAGCATGGTGTTGTGTGGTTTGGACAGCGCCTTGTGGTTCCTAAGGCCATGGAAATACATGATTTGATTCTCCGCGAAGCCCATGATTCCCCCTTGTCCATCCATCCCCGGGCCACAAAGATGTATCAAGTCCTTCGTTAGAGATTCTGGTGGACCCAAATGAAGCGCGAGATTGCCAAGTTTGTTGCCGAGTGCGACGTATGTTGTCGTGTAAAGGCCGAGCATCAGCGCCCAGTAGGCCTTCTTCAGCCCTTGTCAGTACCCGAATGGAAGTGGGATTCCGTGTGTATGGATTTATCACCGGTCCGCCCCGCTCGTCAAAAGGGAACAACACCATTTGGGTTGTCATTGATCGGTTGACTAAAGTGGCACACTTTCTTCCAGTCAAAACCAAGATTCGTACTGGTCACTTGGCCGAGCTCTATGTCTCCCGGATCGTGAGTTTGCATGGTGTACCTAAGACGATCGTTTCAGACCGTGGCTCTATTTTCACCTCTCAGTTCTGGAATAGCTTGCAAGAAGCTATGGGGACTCGCCTTCTTTTTAGCACGGCTTACCATCCCCAAACTGATGGTCAGACGGAGAGAGTCAAACAAGTCTTGGAAGACATGCTCCATGCTTGTGTTCTTTCCTATGGGAAGAAGTGGGAGAAGTGTCTGCCGTTTGCCGAATTCTCCTACAGCAACAGCTTTCAGGCTATTCTCAACATGGCACCTTTCGAGGCCTTGTATGGGAGAAAGTGCAGGACCCCACTGAACTGGTCAGAGACCGTGAGAGGCAGTTCTTGGACCCAGATTCGATCAACGAGGCCAAAAGTCAAGTTCAGCTTATTCGCGATCGTTTGCGCACGGCCCAGTCTAAGCAAAAGAGCTATGCGGATCGTCGTCGTCGTGAGTTGAGTTTTGAGCCCAATGACTTTGTCTATCTCAAAGTATCTCCTTGGAAGGGCCATCAGCGTTTCGGCGTCAAGGGCAAGTTAGCTCCTCGATATGTTGGGCCTTATCGCATCATCGAGAAAGTAGGCGTTGTTGCCTATAAGTTGGATTTGCTAGCTGCACTTGAGGGGATACATAATGTGTTCCATATGTCCCATTTGAAGAAGTGCCTCCGTGTTCCGGCCGAGGAAACTCCGTTGGGAAATCTCGATGTGCAAGAAGATTTGACCTACCCCAAGGATCATGTTCGTATTCTGGATGAATCTGAATGAAGAACAAGGAACCGTGTCATCAAGTTCCTTAAAGTTCAGTGGTCGAATTATTCTGAGGATGAAGCAACTTGGGAGCGGGAAGATCGTCTTCGTGCGGCCTACCCGTCTTTCTTCTCCGAGTAAACGTAATCTCGAGACGATATTCTTGTAAGGGGGGAGATTTGTAACATCCCAAGTATTGCCTTGTGTTTCAAATATAAGAAAATATGTAGAAATTAAAAACTTTTCTTACATCTTGTATTTCATATATGTTCTGGAGAATTCTTGTAAAAGAATTATGGAAATACAAATCACAAGCCTCTTTTGACCTAAATCTTGGCCTTTCAAAAACTTTCTTGTCTAACCTTATGATCATCCTCTGGAAATATTTTTTCTAAGTTCTAGGGTTGATGTGTAACCCCTCTGAAAAATTTCATAATTTTTAGAAATTGTTTGAATATTTTAAGAGGTCAGTCAAACCAGTTTGACTCTGAGTCAAACCCTAGCTCAGCACCTTGTAGAATTTTTGGAGCAAAATGTACTGCATGAAAACCTCTAAAAATTTTATACAATGTCAATATCAAAGCTAACAAGCTCCTGTAAAAATTTCAGAATTTTTGGAGTTAGTTTGCTACCTCATTTAATTCCTCAAAGATCTGTTCAATTTTAAACCCTAAATTCAAAACCACTGTTGGGCTCTAGTCAAACCTGAGCCCAAATCAATTGACTCGGTCGAACCAAGTCACCAGAGCCGCACTAGGGCTCAGTGTTGAGCGCGTACGTTTCGACCGTTGGATCTCCATCGGGCGGTCCTCATTCATAGAGACTTTCGGACCTTCCGAGAGCCACCTCAAACCTGAGCCGCTAGATCTCAATCCAACGCTCACGACCTCCCCTACCGTTTTGAACCTTCGGAGATCTCGAGCGATCCCAGCCGTCCATGCCCGATCCTAACGCTCGTGACCTCCTCTGTTCTTCTTCCTCCTCGCGCCATGCGTGCGTGTGCCATGGTAGGTGGGCGGAGCAGTGCGTGGTCACCTCGTGGGGCTCGGTAACGGCTCTGAGCGCCTCCTTTTTCTACTTTGTCAGTGTTAGCTCTGACCTCCACCTACTCCCTCCTTTTTTTTGCGCGCAGTAGAAGCTTTAGGTCACTTCTGCCATTACACCTCGTACTCGTGTAGCCGTTGACCCCGAACTATTTGAGGACCTCGAGCTCCTCCTCTGGCTTCCCTTTCACACTTCCCTGCGATCTCTCTCTCTCTCTCTCTCTCTCTGTGTGTGTTGCGCACAAACCACTGTGGACATCTTCTCCGCCATTTTTGGACCTTGGAGCTCCTCATCGCCAGTAGTGCTCCAGTGGTCCCTTGGCCCTCTTTTTCGCATCGCCTGGACCACCTTCCCTTCCTGAGCAAATCCCCTAACTCGATTTTGGGTTGCCTTCGCAGGTGCAGACCCAAATTTGAGCTTTGGAGCTTTGCGACCGAAATCCTTCATTTCTTCCCCAACTCGGGTAAGTAGCTTCTCTTGTAGATTCCTTGGTCTTGGACCTGCTCTGGGTCATCGCAAAGCTATCCTTACCATCCTTTACCCTTTATGTCGCTCAGGAGCTCTTGTCCCCGTCGTCGTCCTCAGTTCCGTCGTCGGTCTCCGCCGCCAGAACTTCTCCCACTTCCTCCGGACCTCCTCCGTGCTTAGGTGTGTTCGCAATAACCCCGTAGTGCTCGAGCACCTGTTGATTTTGGTCATCGCGGAGCTTTTTCATGTTTTCAGTTTTTACCGTAGTAGCTCCTCCGCCTCTCCGGCTTGCCGACGTTTTAGGCCAGTCTGCGCCGTCAAGAGTACCCTCATTGTGTGCGCAATTGTATTGTACACGTTTTGACACATTTTGTTCGCACCGTCGTGGACGAGGTCGCTAGCGGCGAGCCGACGAACAAAGTGCAATGTTCTGAACTGTTGTCGTAATTTCGACAAGTCCCCGGACCTCTGGAGTTAATCTTAGCTCTTAGAAGTAGGATCTTTCTTTGCAAAACCTTAGTTCTAGGACCTCCCCCAGCTTAGATCCTAGTCATTAAAGACCTCCTTGGTTTAATCTTAGTCGTTAGGATCAACCCCGTGCGAAAAGACCACCCTGCGGCCATTTTTGTAAAAATCACCCTCATGACCTCCCTTGGGGTCCTCTTTGCAAAAGACCACCCCTTGGTCTTTTGTAAAGAAAACCTCAGGACCTCCCTCTCCGCAGATTTGAACCTTTAAGACCACCCCCAGGTAGATCTTGACCGTTGAAGACCTCCCCATGGAGATCTGAGCCATTCAAGACCTCCCCTCTATTAGATGTCATCCTTAAGGACCTCCCCGTGGAGATCTTGACCGTCGAGGACCTCCTCTAGTAGATCTTGGCCATCAAGGATCGCTTAGGACCTCCTCCGAGTAAATCTTGACCGTCCAAGATCTCCCCTTGGAGATCTTGGTCATTCAGGACCTCCTCCGTAAAATCTTTAGCTTTAGGACCTCCCCTCAGCTCTGGACCGTTAGATGTTGATCCAATGGTCTAGACCTCCTTAGCGTTTTCAAAGTCTTAGCGTTCCGATCTCCGTCGCTGTTCATTTCTTGATCTGTGGCTCGGATGGCGCGAGCGTTCGGACCTCGGACCGGAGCTCTCGCTGTGAGTCGCTCATCTTTAGATCTGCGGCCCACGTTCGTTAGAACGTTCGGACCACCGAGGACCTCCCTCGCGGTGGGCTGTTGGATCTAATCCAACAGTTGGGAATGCATGGCGCTGTCTGCGTTGCGTTCGGCCCTCACGGTTGGGCCATCTGATTCGTAATCAACAGTCACATGGTTCCACGTCATTTCCTTTTGGATAAGTTGGTTTTAAATCCGGTAATCTTTTATTTGTCAACTGAAAATGATATTAAAACTTCAAAAATTCATAACTAATTCATTTTAGCTCCTTTTTAGATGATTCCTATTGGGTTAAATTCCTGTTTACCTAAACTTTAATCTAAAAATATGTTTAGGTGCTGTTTTGTAGCAGAAAATGGTATAGATTGTATTAACTTGTTTGAACATTAAATATTATCTAAAAATTCATTTAAAACTTGGAAATGCATAAGTAATTCTCTGTAGCTCCAAATTGGGCAAACTAAATTTTTTTAGATTCCTCTGATAATGTACTTTAATATGGACTAGGTTTTGTTCATGTCTTTGCCTCTGAAAAATGATATGCCCAAATCTCACAACTTAGAAAAATCATAAGTAATTCATTTTAACTCCAAATGAAGTAAATCCAGTTGTGATGTTCTTAAAATGTCATGTTCTACCTGCCATAAAAATTTCAGGTTCTAGAACTTTCTGGAAAATTGTGTCATATACAGTACCCAAAATTAATTTAAATTGAATTGTCAAGCTGAAAGACAATGTTTAGGCTATAACTTTTACATACTTAGTCCAAATTGAATGATTCTTGTTGCTAAATTCATTTAAAATCATAACCTTGCTGCTGTGTAAATTTCATAGAATTTGGATGACTTTGGCTTTTGAGTTTCTTTCGATGTTCTTTGATCTTATTGGATTTTCGCATTCTTACATTAGTGTAACAGCCCAAAATCCCTAAGTTGGATTAGCTAAACATCTATTGTGCATTTGTGAAATTTTAGACCTTTTAAAAACTTTTTGTTGCAAAACAAATACGATAGAACCTAGTTTTCCAAAACCTGGAAATGAAATTTCTAGGTCAAAAAAAAAGTTTGTCAAAGATTTGAAAACTTAGTTCGGAGTAGGGTATAAAACCCTATGTTGAATGTCCTTTGATTTTGAAGACTAAAATTTAAACCTAGTAATCCAATACTCCTTCTCCGATTCAAAAACTCAAATTGCACTTAGGGTAAAACTTAAAAGGTTTCAATTATGGGAATATTTATTTTGGGATTAAAATTATCAATAGTAAAACCTCATATGCTCCTAGGATGTTGGAGGTACCTTCAAAAGAAATTCTAAAATTCAATTTGTTAATATACTTTCTCTATCTCTAAAATACAAACTGCCTATTATTTTGAAAAATATAGTAATACCCATAGCTGGGAATAATGTAATTGGATTTTATATGCCCTGTTGCTTGTTTGGAATTTTTCTGGAATTTTTGGAGGTTACTTGGTTCCATTTTGTTTGCATGTTCGAAATTGAATTTGAACTTAAAATACAAACAAAACTTGTGAAAGGTTCCTGAAAATATTTTCCTAGGCTCTGGAACAACTAAGAAATTTACTTGCAAAATTTCATAAATTTTAAAATTAGATTAATATGTTTAAGCAACCAGTCAAACCTGTAAATTAAAAGTCAAATACTTAAAAACAGGAACTTAAAATAATTTTAGAGGAAAATGTACTCCAAGTAAAACTGATACGGGGGATGCCCGATCTTCACGACATAGGATCGATGATAACTTTGGATCTGTGCAACTTGACGAACCGATGGCGCCAACCACTGTCAAAACAGTAACATGCGACAAAAGAATTCGCCAACCACACGCTCGTGACCCCGTCTACCTGACCACATAAAGTAGACGTGTCGCCGCTCCTGCAAAACACAAGGATTCACAAAAACAACGGGGTTGAGAACAAGCGTATAGCTCTCTTTCTGAAATAATAGATTCATATTCATGGTGTCTTTACATGATGCGCAGCCTAGGCTTTAATAGCCGGCAACCCGTGCGCACGTAAGGCCAGGGCCGAATTAACCACCGAATCCACCGTGGGTTTGGTCAAACAATAGGAACGGACTCGGTTGATGCTCCCAGACTGGATTCCCTTAATTGGTTTGGTTGGTAAATTGACAGGAGCTCCCCTTTAGCCTCGGTTTCCTCTTTGATAACAATTGGCTTTGTCCTTTCCTTGCCTTCCTTCAAACCAGCTCACGTCACATGCATGAGGGCAAGTTAATACACATGCATGCATCAACATGCATGAGGGCAAGTCACGTAATACACATGCATGCACTCATGTCACGTAATACACATGCATGCATCCAGGCTTCACATGGCTTCATGCAGGTTTCTTGCTCCATTGTTTTTTTTTTGTTATAGCATGCTTCTATATGTATATAACTGCATAAACAAAACATAGAACTATTAGGCAGTATCATATTCTCATTAGTAAGATTAAAATCATTTAAGAGCGAGTTTACCTGTGGGTTAATTAATTTAGCTCGAGCTCGTGCAATAGGTCCAATCGGCAGGATGTCCTCATCATCCTCCCCCTCTTGAAAAGGAGTCGTCCTCGACTCTGATTCTTCCGGTCCAAAGAATGGTGACAAATCAGCAACATTGAATGTAGAACTCATAGCATAATCATCACCCAGAAGCTCTATCTTATATGCATTGTCATTGATCCTCTCAAGTACTCTGAATGGACCATCTCCTCGAGGCATCAACTTGGACTTACGCTTGTTTGAAAAGCGTTCTTTTGCGTAGATGCACCCAAACCAAGTCACCTGGTTCAAATAGCATCTTCTTTCTTGACTTGTTCGCCTTCTCAGCATAGTAGCACATCTTCTTTTCAATTTCTTCTTTAATCTTGACATGAATTTGCTTCACATATTCAGCATGCTTTGACGCCTCCATATTAGCATGTTCATGTAACGGAAGTGGCAACAAATCAAGTGGCGTAATTGGTTTAAAACGATACACCACCTCGAACGGGCATAATTGAGTAGTCGAATGTACCGTCCTATTGTACGCAAACTCCACATGCGGCAAACAATCTTCTCACTCTTTTAGATTCTTCTTGATCATCGTTCGTAGTAGCATTGAAAGTGTTCTATTCACCACCTCCGTTTGTCCATCCGTTTGTGGGTGACAAGTTGTAGAGAATAACAACTTTGTTCCAAGCTTGCCCCACAAAGTCTACCAAAAGTAGCTTATGAACTTGACGTCACGATCTGAAACAATCGTCTTTGGCATGCCGTGCAATCTTACAATTTCCCTGAAAAACAAGTCAGCTACATGCGATGCATCGTCGCTTTTGTGAGAGGGAATAAAATGTGCCATTTTAGAGAACCTATCCACAACTACAAAAACTAAATCCCTCCCCCTCTTAGTCCTAGGCAATTCTAAAATAAAATCCATACTAATATCCTCCCAAGGTACACTAGGAACAGGAAGTGGGGTATATAAACCATGTGGGTTAAGTTTAGATTTCGCTTTGTGGCATGTCATACATCGTTGTACAAACCTTTTGACACCACGCCTCATTTTAGGCCAATAAAAATGATCGCTCAGCATCATGAAGGTCTTTTCTCTCCCAAAGTGTCCCATCAATCCACCTGCATAAGATTCCTGTAGTAAAAGCAAGCGCACAGACAAATCTGGAACACATAATTTGTTAGCACGAAATAAGAACCCATCATGAACATGAAACTTGTCACATCCTTTTTCATCTTTGCATTTAGAATATGGTTCTGAAAATTCATGGTTAGAAGCATATAAATCTTTCAAACTCTCTAATCTGGGTACCTTTACTTCCAAGTGAGTTAAAAGCACATGTTTTCTAGATAAAGCGTCAGCTACCACATTCTCTTTTCCTTTCTTGTACTTAACAACATATGGGAAAGTTACAATGAATTCTACCCACTTAGCATGTCTACAGTTCAGTTTAGCTTGGTTTTTCAAATATTTTAAGCTTCATGATCAGAGTGGATAACAAATTCTTTAGGCCAAAGATAATGTTGCCAAGTTTCAAGCACACGTACCAAAGCATACAATTCTTTATCATACACGGGATAATTCAATTGAGCACCTCCTAGTTTCTCACTAAAGTATGCTACAGGTTTCCCTTCTTGCATCAAAACACCACCAATACCTATTCCACTAGCATCACACTCAATTTCAAAAGTCTTAGTGAAATTAGGTAAAACAAGCAATGGTGCTTCAATTAAACGTTTCTTTAGCTCTTGAAAGGCTTTTTCTTGTGGTGCACCCCATTCAAACACAACACTCTTTTTAGTTAACTCATTTAATGGGGCAGCAATGGTACTGAAATCTTTAACAAAACGACGATAAAAACTAGCAAGACCATGAAAGCTTCTGATTTGACTAACATTCACAGGGGTATGCCAATTTTTAATTGCTTCAATATTAGATTCATCTACCTCGATACCTTGTCCAGAAACAACATAGCCTCAGAACATCATTTTATCAGTACAAAAAGTGCATTTATCAAGATTAGCATACAGTTTCTCATTTCTAAACACTTCTAGCACTTGTCTAGTATGATCAATGTGTTCATCCATCGTTTTGCTATAGATCAAAATATCATCAAAGTATACCACAACAAATTTACCAATGAATGTTCTTAAAACATGATTCATCAATCGCATGAATGTACTAGGTGCATTAGATAATCCAAAAGGCATAACTAACCACTCATACAATCCAAATTTAGTCTTAAAAGCAGTCTTCCATTCATCACCAAATTTCATCCTAATCTGATGGTATCCACTCCTCAAATCAACTTTGGAGAATATAACAGCACTACTAAGTTCATCTAGCATATCATCTAACCTAGGAATAGGATGACGATATCTAACAGTGATATTGTTAATAGCACAACAATCAACACACATTCTCCATGTACCATCATTCTTAGGAACAAGAATTACAGGAACAACGCAAGGACTAAGACTTTCGCATACATACCCTTTCTCAAGTAGCCCTTGCACTTGGCGCTGAATTTCTTTGGTCTCCTCCGGATTGGTACGGTATGGTGGACGATTTGGAAGTGATGCGCCGAGAACTAGATCAATTTGATGCTCTATTCCGCGCAATGGCGAAAGTCTCGCCGGTATCTTCTCCGAAACACATCCTCAAATGCCCGCAAAAGAGAGGAAACACCACTAGGAAGAGAGGTTAAGTCGTTAGTTGAAAGCAAAACAGTTGCATCTTTATACACAAGCACAAAGTGCATCTTTGATGGGTCATTGCTCACATCTCTCAAATCTGATTTTGTGGCTAACATAACCAACTCTCCCTCACTCTTACTTTTTCCTCTCATATTTGGCTTGTGGCTCTCACTCACCGATGTGTGGAAATCACCCTTTTCTTTCTTTTTACTCTCATTTTCAGCAAGCTTCTTTTGCTGAAATTCAGCATGTATTTGACTAGGAGTCATTGGATTAAGCTCTTTTGTCTTCCCCTTCCACTTAAAAGCATATCTATTGGAACGTCCATCATGTTGCACACTTCTATCATATTGCCATGGCCTTCCCAACAGTAGATGACACACAGTCATAGGCACCACATCACACTCAACGGTGTCCTCATAATCACCAATCTTGAAAGTAACATGCACCACATACTGAACCTTCACATCCCCACACTCGCTAAACCATTGCACATGATATGGACGTGGATGTTTCAGCTTCTTTAAACCAAGCTTCTCACACAATTCAACACTAGCCAAGTTATGACAACTACCTCCATCAATAATGAGTTTGATTACCTTGTTGTTTACCTTGGCTTGTGTTTGAAACAAGTTGAATTGCTGCGGATGTGCATCTCCTTCTTGTGCAAGCATGCTCAAATTTTTAGTGACTACTAGTGCCTCTCCCATTTCATAACTCAACACATCAATCTCATCATCGTCATCGGATGCATTTTCATGATTGGGCTCAACCTCATCTTCACTTGCGGATTCAAACTCGCCATCTTCTGTCACAAGCATGACTCGGTTGTTGGGACACTCCCTAGCTATGTGCCCACGCCCCAAACACTTGAAGCATTGAATTTCTCTACTCTTTGCTGTAGCATTAATTGAAGATGTAGGGGATGGAGCCACCTTCTTCTCACTTAATGCAGGTGCTGATTTTGCAATCGAGGAAGAATGAGCATTAGTATTTGAACTAGTACTAGCTGAAGATGTACCTCGTCCCAAACTGAAGCGTGCTTTGGTGGCATTAGATGAAGCTGATGGAGCTTTCAAGTTGAATGATGCTGTCCTTGGTGCTGGTTTTACATCTTCTAGTAATTGTTTCTCTGCTTTTGTCGCTTGATGCACCAAGTCAACAACAGTACTGTAGGGCTGATATTGCACTATGCATTTAATGTTTTTATTTAGGCCAAATAGAAAACGTGCAAGTGTTTGCTCTTCATCTTCATGCACATGTGCCCTAATCATAGCTTGCTCCATCTCCTTGTAGTATTCCTCCACCGAGCGACTTTCCTATCTCAAATTCTACAATTTATCAAAAAGATCACGTTTATAAGTGTTAGGAACAAAACGTACTCTCAGCTCTTGCTTCATTTCAGCCCAAGATGCAACTGGTGGTTCTCCATTATCTTCAAATTTGGGAATATTGAACTTAAGCTTCCCAAATTTTTCCTCCATATGCTGCTCATCATGACGACGACCATGACGTTGATAATTATCATTGCGGTGTAACCAAACGTCGTCGCCGAAGTCCTCAATGTGGGCAACACCGCCGCATCCACGACCACACCCACGCCCACGGCCTCTCCCTTGGCCATGGTCTGTGCCCAAAACACCTCCCCCACGCCCGGGAAGGGGTGGTCGAACCACGTTGGCAGCGGCTCGGCCCGCTAGAGCTTCTCTAGCGAATCGTGCAGCCCTCTCCTCATCGGTCTCATCAAGCTCAATGCCTTCTTCATGGACACCAACTGGGGCCCGCTCTTTGCGAAGCTCCTCTAGTATCTCTCTTCTCAAGACGCTCATGTTGTCATTCAACTGAGTGTTGAAATCATTTGTGAGCTTCTCAAGGTCAGCTTGTGTAACATATACTAGTTCTCCTTCTTTCCCTGACATGGTTAGTGCAAACAAAGAAAAACTATATATGTAGATATGGAAGTTTTTATTTGTGGAAATCACTCAATCTCACCTTCTCTTACCGACCGAAGTTCTTATGCGTCCTTGATGGAATTGAAGAGTTGCACGCACTTTGGTGACGGTAGACAACACAAGGTGATAGATTAAGCGAATTCAATTGCACAAGCACTGTTAGACAATGGCTTATTTGTGGAGCTTGGAGGGAAAAGTGTTTATCTATGCAATCTGAAATTTCTAGATATTGTAAAGCTAGGTAACAATCCAAACTAGAATTCAATGCCTAGTTGCTGATCTTATGATATAAGCGAAGAACGAAGCAACTCACACGCAAAAATGATGGAACTTAGTGCAATCAAAGGAATGAGCTAATATATAAAAATATAAGTGACGGACAACTAGCTCGTATTGCACAAGTTATGGAGAGACGCTAGCTAATTGCTCAATAATATAAAATAGGGCACAAGATTGCTCAAAACCAAATAGCACAATCTGAAATTTTGACAATGATAGGGTGTGCTCACAATAGGTGATCGGCCAAGTATTTTTTTTTCTTCTTCTTCTTTTTTCTGTTTTTTTGTTTTGTTTTTTTTCTATTTTTTTTAAACCTAGCCAATCAAATTGTCACAAGAGCAGTACTTAAATCCCCACCTTTGGTTATGAAAGTAAATAGCAATTCAGAGATGTGCGAGGTGTAAATGAACAACCCTAGAGCAATATCAATAGCTAGTCTCAATAGGAGCAAAGTATTCACAAAGGATTGAATTGGCTCACAAAGATACACGCTGAGTATTTTTTCCTAGGCACTGTAGCAATGAACAGTACAAGTATGTACAGTAGCAAATCCTAGTACTGTAGAAATTGCACACTGTAGCTACATAAATTTTGTTTTTTTGGCGTTGTCGCACGACTGGAGCAGCACGCGGTCGGGTTTTTTTACTGGCACTGTGCCAATGAACAGTACCAAATCGCACACTGTGCTAATGAACAGTACCAATTGCACACTGTAGCTGCGTGAAAAAAAAAACACCTTTTCTGCTATGTCGCCCGACGAGAGCAGGACGTGATTGGCCCCTTTTTTTACTGGTAACAGATTGGAATCAAAAATTAAAACTACGCGAAGGAAACGAAGATCAGCGACTAAACACAATTTCTAATGGATCAAAATCTAATAAAACTCACAAGAATTAACAGATTGAAACTAAGGGCTAAAGAATTTTTTTGTGGCTTTTTGTGTATAGGATAGAAAACAAATCTAACTACAGGTAAATTGATCCTACCGTGGCAACCGATGCTCTGATACCAAGATGATATGGGGGATGCCCGATCTTCACGACGTAGGATCGATGATAACTTTGGATCTGTGCAACCTGACGAACCGATGGCGCCAACCACTGTCAAAACAGTAACCTGCGATAAAAGAATTCGCCCAACCACACGCTCGTGATCCTGTCTACCTGACCACACAAAGTAGACGTGTCGCCGCTCCTACAAAACACAAGGATTCACAAGAACAATGGGGTTGAGAACAAGCGTATAGCTCTCTTTGTATAGCTCTCTTTCTGAAATAATAGATTCATATTCGTGGTGTCTTTACATGATGCGCAGCCTAGGCTTTAATAGCCGGCAACCCGTGCGCACGTAAGGCCAGGGCCGAATTAACCACCGAATCCACCGTGGGTTTGGTCAACAATAGAAACGGACTCGGTTGATGCTCCCAGACTGGATTCCCTTAATTGGTTTAGTTGGTACAATTGACAGGAGCTCCCCTTTAGCCTCGGTTTCCTCTTTCATAACAATTGGCTTTGTCCTTTCCTTGCTTTCCTTCAAACCAACTCACGTCACATGCATGAGGGCAAGTTAAGTAATACACATGCATGCACTCATGTCACGTAATACACATGCATGCATCCAGGCTTCACATGGCTTCATGCAGGTTTCTTGCTCCATTGTTTTTTTTTTGTTATAGCATGCTTCTATATGTATATAATTGCATAAACAAAACATGAAACTATTAGGAAGTATCATATTCTCATTAGTAAGATTAAAATCATTTAAGAGCGAGTTTACCTGTGGGTTAATTAATTTAGCTTGAGCTCGTGCAATAGGTACAATCGGTGGGATGTCCTCATCAAAAACCCTATAAAATTTACAGATTAATCATCTCGGCTTCCTCAACCTCCACTAAAAATTTCTTCAATTTTGGAGTTAGGGAACTATATCTAAAAATTCGCTAAACCTTCTCAGCCATTTTCTAAAAATCAGAAAAACTATTTTTCCTCTCTCCTCACTGTTCCTCAGGCTGAGCTGTGTTGCCACCGAACCGGCTCGCCGAGGCACCTCCTCCCTCTGCCTCTGACCTGCGGGCCCCACCAGCAGGTCATCTTCTCCACGCGCCCTTCCTTCTCTACCGAGCGAACGCGCATGAGCGCCACACCGCTCCGGCCTCCTCCGTCTCCCTCTATTAGTGCCGCTGTGCCACCGCCGAAGACGACCAACCGGAGCTCTTCTCCTACTGGCGCCGTCGCTCCATTCTCCGTCAACGCCGGGAAATCGCGGGAAGACTACCACTACCGAGAAGCATGTAGCTCGAGTTCTCGCGAGGAACTCCTGCTTTCTCGCCCCCATTTAAGCCGAGCGCCGAACTCGCCTCACCCTTCTCCACTTCTTTGCCGCTCCCTCTCCATCCTCCCTCCTCTCCGAGCTCATTTGAGCTCCAAGTCCCGAATGCCATCCGACCATGGCACCGCCGCCTCCAAGCTCCTCAGCCGCACCGGTGACGCCCGGTCCTCCCTAATCGCGTCACGGTGAGCCCTAAACCACAAGGAGGTCTTTCCCCTGGTTAATTTGGAGCTATCCCCACTGAGGAACCGCGCACTTGTCATCTTCTTCGGGTCCGGCCAAATCCGCCACCGCCGCCACGTCTTCTCTAGCGAGCCCAAGCTCGTTTCCTACCTCAGTGAGCATCCTCTAGTTCCCCTTTACCCCTCCCTAACACTCACTTGTGCTCTATTCCTCTCTAGGGACCCCTCCACGATTGCCTCCCCGCGCCGCCCTTGCCCACCATCGCTGGCTCACCTCGGCCTCTCCCCGTCCTCGGTGACCCCTCGGTAAGTCTCCAAGAGGTCCTTGGATTCTTCTCCGCCCAATATTTCTACCTCTCTTCCACTGACCTACTGTAACAGCCCAAATTTCAATTTCCAGTTGAAAATAAAGTTAATTATTTTATTGGATTTTTGAGGAATTTTTAAAGCTTTTCCTTAACCAAATTAAAGCTAAAACAAAATTATGTGCAAAATCTATTACCAGATAATAGCTGGAAATATTTTCTTAAATCCTAAATGCTCCAGATAATTTATGTGAATTTTCTCATAATTTTTGGAATTATTTTGCTATATTCTAAAGCTTAATTGAATTATCTGGAATTAAAACAAAAGAAAAAAAAAACCTCAAATAGGAATTGGGCCGAAACCCAGCTCAGCCCACGTTCTTCCCATACGACGCCCGCGCCCGCCGCGCGCCTCCTCTCTCTCACGACAAATAGGGTCCACCGTCGATCCTTTCTCTCTCTCCCACCACACGAGTGCATCCCAACCGTTGGATTAAAATCCAACGGTCAGAATTCCACAAAGCATTCAGAAGGTCCGAATGTTCTACGCAATCGGGACCGTTAGATCTAAATCCAACGGCCCACGTGTATCGATCACTTAACGATTCATCGCAACCCGTGATCTATTTCAACCGTTAGATCGAGATCAAACGGCTACGCCGACATAACTTAACGCTTCATCCATCTTTTGTCCACCGTCGATCAAAATCGGACGTGCCCGCTTGTCGCTTCTCGTCGTCTTCTCGCGCGCGACCTCGCGCGCCGCCATTAAAACCGACGCCGAACTCGTAACGGCGCCTTCAATCCCCACTCCTCGCCATCGTGCGCATTGACGACCCGCATCACGCCGCCCCACTTCCGCCGCTTTCTCCTTCTCCGCATCGCTTTACCCACGATCACCGAAACCGCCGCGCGATGACCTTCGCGTCGCCGCGCTCCCGGTCTTCCCCGGCCCTATAAATAGGAGCCATGGGTAGCCCTTCTCCTCCTCCACCTTTTTCCCCCACGCATTACTCCTCGCACGCCCTAGCCTCACCAGAACCGGCCGTGGAAGCTCCTTCACCGCGATCGCCTTCTTCCCTAATTCCGGCGCCCTCGACGACGCTCCGTCCTCGCCGCCACCACCAACGGCTTTGCCACATCATCGCCGACCCGGTGCTCACCTCCGCTTCGCCAGGACGCTGCCGGAATCGCATTGTCGCCAACACCTAAACCTCTCCGCCGCTTCAACCTCGCCGCCGGCCACCACCGTCCACCTCGACCACCCGGAGCTAGTCTAACAGGTTCACAATAGTCCTAGCTACACACTAGTACCAACCATCGCCGGCGAAACCTCGCCGTTCGCCGTTGCCGTTGGTTCCCGTGCGCCACCGTCGCCAGTCCGACGTGTCACGCCGCGTGGCAGTGCCACCTAAGCGCCACCTCAACCCCCTGCTTGCGTGGTGTACGCGTGGCATCCCATTCATCGCCACGTGAGCACCCGCGTGTCAGGTTCACCGCGCCAGATCACCCTCGGCTCGGTGGAATCAGTCCACCGTGAGCCGAGTCTATGACATGTGGGACCCGCTTGTCAGAAAAATCATTATAATTCTTTTAATTTCCGGAAATTCTTCGCTGGAGTCAGCATTGCGCAATAAATAGAATTTCCTTTAGAAAAATAATTCAGAGAATTCAATTAAATTCCAGATTTCGTATTAAACTTCTAAAATTCATATCTTTTGCATTTGAACTCCAAATTGAGTGGTTCAAGTTGCAAAATTTGTCTAAAATCATAATCTAGCTAACTAAAGCAAAATATTTCAATTTGGAGTTAGTTTGGTCTGAGTTTTTGAATTTATTTGAATTTGAGTTGAATTTGTCGTATTTTCATGTATAGACTTCGACGACTCCGGAGAGTTAGATCCTTCCGACGATTTAGAGTTCCAAGACTTCAACGAAGGCAAGTTACACTATTGATCATATTGTTCCTATTGTTTTAAAGTATTTATTTACTATTTACAATTTACTATTGCATGCATATGTTTATAAAAATATCTGAATATCCTGATTTCGTATATAGTTGTTCCAAACTCCTTGGTATGGCCAATTTGACTATCAAACCTGAATACCTTGACACCTTAGATAAAATTTGTCAAATGCTTAGCCTTGCTTAGATAATATTTACAAATTTAGGAGAATTTAGTCAAATCTTTACAATTTAATTTAAAATGTGTTTCTGTGGTAATGTTTTAACATGAAAGGTTTATAAAGGAGTTTTTACTCTAAATAAAATGAAATGGGTTTGGACTTGGGCGAGATGGATGGATGGTGGGTGCAGGTTCATGCACGGGTCTAATCTGGTTAGGATTACGACCCAGGGTTTTAAATTGGAAGTCGCCCGAGTCAGTTAAGGACCGGTCTTTGAGCGTATTTTGCTACGCCTTACCGTACCACCACATGTCCTGTATGGGCAGGATTTGGCTAAATAATCTGTAGTGTCTCAGTGTTATTTGTGCTATGTTGTATGTGTGGGCGTTGGTCAGACATTAGTCCCACCTGGCGCAAGAGGGGGCTTCCGGAGGATGGATAGTCCAAAGGTAGCGAAACCTTAGCGGGCATGAATACTGAGAGGACACCGCTTGTAACGGCCTCATGATAATTGCTTAGTCACACGCCTTCGGAAGCGTGCTTTGGCCGACATTAAAAGCATTTTATCTCGTGTGGGTAAAGCTGTACAACCTCTCGCAGAGTGTAAAACTATTCGAATAGCGCGTCATGATCATGGACATGCTAGCAAAGCCACTCTAAGTTAGAATTGTTTTTGGTTTATAAAATGTGTTCAATAAATATTTTAGGATGGATAGTCCTATGGTAAAAATTGGGTGGTTAGCCATGTGTTAGGAGGATATCCTTCAATATTCAACTAATGGAGGTCATCCAATATTCGTTGTCAGTTTTGTCACTGTCTTTATTCGAATTATTAAAATTGGTCTTACAAAAGTATTAGCAATATAATCTGAAAATGTTGTTTATGCAAAACAACCCTACCATTACCTTTGTTTACCTTATGCATGCATTAAACTTTCTATATTGGGTGTGACTTGCGAGCACGGTAGTAGTGCTCACTCTTGCTGAATAAATCTTATTCAGGAGAAGACGTTTTTCCCGATGGTGAGGATCTTGACGAATAGGCTGCGTCCCGAGACGATTGCCTGTGGCAAGTCGTGTGGCCTACTACTACTACTACTCTTCCGCTGTGTTATTTCTTTTCTTTTGGCCGCAGGCCCTTTTGTAATAAACTTTGAATTATTATCAATAAACTCGTGATATGATTGTGCTATCACTTTTTGTTTAACTGTGTACACTAGAACTCCTGGACTAGTGTATGAACACAGAGAATTTGGGATCCTTCGTTCCCGGGTTCGACAAAAGTGGTATCAGAGCCATATCGACTGTAGGTCGTGGCCCCACAAATGTCCTAAGGACTCATTTGCAAAAATTTAAAAACTATTTTGAGTCTATCCAGAGTCATCTCTCAACCATTCTCTTTAAAAACAGTTACTGACTTGTCTATTCCTCAAAATTTTAGATGGCCGAAGTACCGGACGCTATCTCTCACGGAATCATTGCCGGACACTAGGCTGAACTTCTCTGGGAAGTGATGCAGCACTTGGACTACAAGAAGAGGCCAACGTTTCAGGGCTACCGGTACAAGTTGGGAGAACGACGTCTCTGGAGGGTGGAAGTACTGATCTACTCCGACCTGTCGGCAAACACCGTCTTCCACACCTTCCACGCTCCGATCCGACGCGACACCTTCGCTGATGGCATTCAGGATGCAGCGAGAGAAGCAGTTCGTCGACTCCGCCATACTTACGACCGCCACCTCAAAGGCACCGGTTTCACTATTTCCCGATGCATCTTCCAACCAGACTTGACAGTGTCTTCCGCACCACCGAGGAGGAAGTTCCATACTCACCAGATTGAAGGAAGTGAAACTTGAAGATATACCCGTGGCACGTGAGTATCCCGACGTCTTTCCAGATGATCTACCTGGCATGCCACCGGATAGGGACATCATGTTCCTAATTGATCTAGTCCCCGGGACAGCTCCGATCTCGAAGCGACCCTATAGAATGCCAGCCAACGAGTTAGCAGAATTGAAGAAACAGATTGAAGAACTACGAGAAAAAGCGTACATTCGACCCAGTTCCTCACCATGGGAGCGGTACTATTTGTCAAGAAGAAAGACAATAGCATGAGAATGTGCGTCGATTACAGATCACTCAACGAAGTAACAATCAAGAACAAATATCCATTGCCCAGAATTGATGATTTGTTTGATCAGTTAAAGGGAGCAAGTATTTTCTCAAAGATCGATCTGAGATCCGGTTATCACCAATTAAAGATCAGACCGGAAGATATTCCGAAAACTGCCTTCACCACCAGATATGGACTATATGAGTTCACAGTAATGTCATTTGGATTGACCAACGCCCCTGCCTATTTCATGAATATGATGAACAAGGTGTTCATGGAATTCCTGGATAAGTTCGTAGTCGTCTTTATTGACGATATTCTCATCTACTCGAAGAACGAAAAAGAACATGAAGAGCATCTCCGGATGATCCTAGACAAGCTCAGGGAGCACCAACTCTATGCCAAATTCAGCAAGAGTGAATTCTGGCTAAGACAAGTTGCATTCCTTGGACATATTGTATCCGCAGGAGGAATTGCAGTAGACCCTGCCAAGGTTGAAGCAGTAATGGACTGGAAACAGCCCAAATCAGTCACCGAGGTGAGAAGTTTTCTGGGACTGGCAGGCTATTATCGTCGGTTTATTGAGGGTTTCTCTAAACTTGCCAAACCCATGACTCAACTTCTGAAGAAAGAAAAGAAGTTTGAATGGTCAAGCGCCTGTGAAGAAAGTTTCCAAGAACTGAAAAAGAGACTAGTCTCAGCACCGGTGTTAATTTTACCGGACATCCGCAAGGATTTTGAGATCTTTTGTGACGCATCCCGTCAAGGCCTCGGATGTGTACTAATGCAGGAAGGCAAAGTTGTAGCTTATGCATCCCGACAGTTGAGGCCACACGAAGGGAATTACCCGACTCATGATTTGGAGTTAGCGGCAATTGTGCACGCTCTGAAAATCTGGCGGCATTATCTCATTGGTAACCGCTGTGAGATTTTCACAGACCATAAAAGTCTAAAGTACATATTCACGCAGTCCGAGCTCAATCTCCGACAAAGAAGATGGTTGGGCCGATAAAGGATTATGATCTCGGAATTCATTATCATCCGGGCAAAGCCAATGTGGTAGCAGATGCCTTGAGCAGAAAAGCATATTGCAACACCATCATGGTGCAACAAAATCAGCCTGAGCTGTATGAAGAGCTGAAGCATCTGAATCTGGAAATTGTCAACCAAGGCTGTGTAAACGCTTTAGAAGTTCAACCAACTCTTCAGGATCAGATTAGAATAAAACAGTTGGAAGATGAAGATATCCAAGAAATCAAGAAAAATATGAGAAGAGGCAAAGCCCCAGGTTTCTCTGAAGATGAGCAAGGGACAGTGTGGTTCGGAGACCGCATCTGTGTGCCTAACCAGCAGGAGATAAAGGACTCAATTCTGAAAGAAGCTCATGAGTCGACATACTCCATTCATCCTGGCAGCACCAAAATGTACCAGGATCTAAAAGAAAGATATTGGTGGGTCAGCATGAAGCGTGAAATTGCTGATTTCGTCGCTCGTTGTGACATTTGTCAAAGAGTCAAGGCACAACACCAAAGACCCGCTGGTCTGTTGCAACCATTACCAGTTCCCGAGTGGAAGTGGGAAGAAGTTGGTATGGATTTCATTACCGGACTCCCCAGGACCCAATTGGGATATGACTCCATCTGGGTGGTAATTGACCGGTTAACTAAAGTCGCTCACTTTATTCCTGTCAAGACCACCTATCAGAGTTGTAAACTAGCAGAATTGTACATGGCCGGGATCGTGCGCACGAGTACCCAAAAAGATTGTGTCGCATCGAGGTTCCCAATTTACCTCTCGTTTTGGAAAAGTGCGCATGAAGCCTTGGGAACCAGACTCAATTTTAGCACGGTGTATCATCCCCAGACCGATGGTCAAACAGAACGCACCAATCAAGTTCTTGAAGATATGCTTCGAGCCTGTGCCTTAGAATTCGGAAAAGGTTGGGACAAGGATCTGCCGTATGCAGAGTTCTCATACAATAATAGTTACCAAGCTAGTTTGCAGATGGCTCCTTTTGAAGCTTTATACGGTAGGAAATGCTGAACCCCGCTTCTTTGGGATGAGGTAGGAGAACGTCAGCTCCTTGGTCCTGAGTTGATCAAAGAAGCTGAGAGTAAAGTGGAAACTATTCAGGAGCGTCTGAAAGCAGCCCAATCCCGACAAAAGAGTTATGCCGATAACCGCCGTAGGGAATTAAGCTTTGAGGTAGGAGATGTTGTCTATCTCAGAGTAACCCCACTCAGAGGTGTGAAGAGATTCCGGACAAAAGGTAAACTCGCACCCAGGTATATTGGGCCATACAAGATCTTGGCAAAACGTGGAGAAGTAGCTTACCAGCTAGAGCTGCCAGAAGCCCTGTCAGCAGTACATAACGTCTTCCATGTGTCGCAATTAAAGAAATGCCTGCAAGAACCGGAAGACCATACCTTTCTGGAAAGCTTTGACCTTCAAGAAGATCTCACCTACGTGGAGCGGCAAATTAAAATTATAGATGTCGCAGAACGTGTTACCAGAAGCAGAATAATCAGATCGTACAAGGTGCAGTGGAGTCACCATCCGGAAAGCGAAGCCACATGGGAGAATGAAGAAGAACAAAAGGCTAACTACCCTGATCTTTTTGCTAACCAAGTCTGAATCTCGGGGTCGAGATTCCCTTTAAGGGGGGTAGGTTTGTAACAGAACAAATTTCAATTTCCAGTTGAAAATAAAGTTAATTATTTTATTGGATTTTTGAGGAATTTTTATATCTTTTCCTTAACCAAATTAAAGCTAAAACAAAATTATGTGCAAAATCTATTACCAGATAATAGCTGGAAATATTTTCTTAAATCCTAAATGCTCCAGATAATTTCTGTGAATTTTCTCATAATTTTTGGAATTATTTTGCTATATTCTAAAGCTTAATTGAATTATCTGGAATTAAAACAAAAGAAAAACCTCAAATAGGAATTGGGCCGAAACCCAGCTCAGCCCACGTTCTTCCTCATACGCGCACGCCCGCTCCGCCGCCGCTCCTCCTCTCGCCGATGCCAGGGTCCACCGTCAATCCTTTCTCTCTCCCACCACACAGATCCCAACCGTTGGATTAAAATCCAACGGTCAGAATTCCACAAAGCATTCAGAAGGTCCGAATGTTCTACGCAATCGAGACCGTTAGATCTAAATCCAACGGCCCACGTGCATCAGTCACTTAACGATTCACCGCAACCCCGTGATCTATTTCAACCGTTAGATCGAGATCAAACGGCTACGGCCGATTACAACTTAACGCTTCATCCATCTTTTGTCCACCGTCTGATCAAAATCGGACGTGCCCCAGTTGTCGTCTTCCTCGTCGTCTTCTCCGCGCGACCCTCGCGCCGCCGCCATTAAAACCGACGCTCGAACTCGTAACGCCGCCTTCAATCCCCACCTCGCCATCGTGCGCATTGACGACCCGCATCACGCCGCCCCACTTCGGCCGTTTTCTCCTTCTCCGCATCGCTTTACCCACGATCACCGAAACCGCCGCGCGATGACCTTCGCGTCGCCGCCGCTCCCGGTCTTCCTCGGCCCTATAAATAGGAGCCATGGGTAGCCCTTCTCCTCCTCGACCATTTTCCCCCACGCATTACTCCTCGCACGCCCTAGCTTCACCAGAACCGGCCGTGGAAGCTCCTTCACCGCGACGCCTTCTTCCCTAATTCGGCGCCTCGACGACGCTCCATCTCGCCGCCACCACCAACGGCCGCCACATCATCGCCGACCGGTGCTCACCTCCGCCGCCAGACGCCGGAATCGCATTGTCGCCAACACCGAACCTCTCCGCCGCTTCAACCTCGCCGCGGCCACCACCGCCCACCTCGACCACCGGAGCTAGTCTAACAGTTCACAATAGTCCTAGCTACACACCGTACCACCCATCGCCGCGAAACCTCGCGTTCGCTGCCGTTGGTTCCGTGCGCCACCGTCGCCGGCCCGACGTGTCACGCCGCGTGGCGGTGCCACCTAAGCACCACCTCAACCCCTCGCTATGGTGCGCGTGGCGTTCCATTCATCGCCACGTGAGCACCGCGTGTCGTTCACCGCGCCAGATCACCTCGCTCGGTGGAATCACCCACCGTGAGCCGAGTCTATGACATGTGGGACCCGCTTGTCGAAAAATCATTATAATTCTTTTAATTTCCGGAAATTCTTCACTGAGTCGATTGCGCAATAAATAGAATTTCCTTTAGAAAATAATTCGAGAATTCAATTAAATTCCAGATTTCGTATTAAACTTTTAAAATTCATATCTTTTGCATTTGAACTCCAAATTGAGTGGTTCAAGTTGCAAAATTTGTCTAAAATCATAATCTAGCTAACTAAAGCAAAATATTTCAATTTGGAGTTAGTTTGGTCTGAGTTTTTGAATTTATTTGAATTTGAGTTGAATTTGTCATATTTTCACGTATAGACTTCGACGACTCCGGAGAGTTAGATCCTTCCGACGATTTAGAGTTCCAAGACTTCAACGAAGGCAAGTTACACTATTGATCATATTGTTCCTATTGTTTGAAAGTATTTATTTACTATTTACAATTTACTATTGCATGCATATGTTTATAAAAATATCTGAATATCCTGATTTCGTATATAGTTGTTCCAAACTCCTTGGTATGGCCAATTTGACTATCAAACCTGAATACCTTGACACCTTAGATAAAATTTGTCAAATGCTTAGCCTTGCTTAGATAATATTTACAAATTTGGGAGAATTTAGTCAAATCTTTACAATTTAATTTAAAATGTGTTTCTGTGGTAATGTTTTAACATGAAAGGTTTATAAAGGAGTTTTTACTCTAAATAAAATGAAATGAGTTTGGACTTGGGCGAGATGGATGGATGGTGGGTGCAGGTTCATGCACGGGTCTAGTCTGGTTAGGATTACGACCCAGGGTTTTAAATTGGAAGTCGCCCGAGTCAGTTAAGGACCGGTCTTTGAGCGTATTTTGCTACGCCTTACCGTACCACCACATGTCCTGTATGGGCAGGATTTGGCTAAATAATCTGTAATGTCCCAGTGTTATTTGTGCTATGTTGTATGTGTTGGCGTTGGTCAGACATTAGTCCCACCTAGCGCAAGAGGGGGCTTCCGGAGGATGGATAGTCCAAAGGTAGCGAAACCTTAGCGGGCATGAATATGATGGACACCGCTTGTAACGCCTCATGATAATTGCTTAGTCACACGCCTTGGAAGCATGCTTTGGCGACATTAAAAGCATTTTATCTCGTGTGGGTAAAGCTGCATAACCTCCGCAGAGTGTAAAACTATTCGAATAGCGCGTCATGGTCATGGACATGCTAGCAAAGCCACTCTAAGTTAGAATTGTTTTTGGTTTATAAAATGTGTTCAATAAATGTTTTAGGATGGATAGTCCTATGGTAAAATTGGGTGGTTAGCCATGTGTTAGGAGGATATCCTTCAATATTCAACTAATGGAGGTCATCCAATATTCGTTGTCGCTTTGTCATCGTCTTTATTCGAATTATTAAAATTGGTCTTACAAAAGTATTAGCAATATAATCTGAAAATGCTGTTTATGCAAAACAACCCTGCCATTACCTTTGTTTACCTTATGCATTCATTAAACTTTCTATATTGGGTGTGACTTGCGAGCACGGTAGTAGTGCTCACTCTTGCTGAATAAATCTTATTCAGGAGAAGACGTTTTTCCCGACGGTGAGGATCTTGACGAATAGGCTGCGTCCCCAAACGATTGTCTGTGGCAAGTCGTGTGGCCTACTACTACTACTACTCTTCCGCTGTGTTATTTCTTTTCTTTTGGCCACAGGCCCTTTTGTAATAAACTTTGAATTATTATCAATAAACTCGTGATATGATTGTGCTATCACTTTTTGTTTAACTGTGTACACTAGAACTCCTGGACTAGTGTATGAACACAGAGAATTTGGGATCCTTCGTTCCCGGGTTCGACACCTACCTTGTCGCCGTGCATGGATCATGGTGTCACCGGAGCGGAGACCGAAGGCCATCGGTCCCCGTGCCCTCTCTTTTGGTGTCTCCCTAGCCCCTGGAGCCCAGAACCGACACCTAGTGCATGGAGAAGACCTCGTGCGCATGCTACATCACGCACCCGACGCCCCCTCTCCGCTTCTCCTCCATCGCCAGCGGGTTCCCGGCCACCGTTGACCTCAACTTCACCACTGGAAGGTAGCCACGAGTCTCATGGTTCCATTTTTGCTACTCCCAGCCACCGCCATCTCCTCCATAGCCGACGCATGTTGTCGCCTCCAAACTGGCCGAGCCTCCTCTATCCATTCCTGTTGCTCCATCTCTGAAGAACTCTATCACTGAAAATGGAATTCATTTGTAAAATTAACTTCTTCAAGCTAACAAATTTTGTGTATTTCAATTGATCACTCAAGCCTATTTGATAAATGAATGATTGTTCTAGTGAGAAGTTAGCTCACAAAGCAATGAAATTCTTTAGATGAAGTTTTGAACAGAGAAGATTTTCTGTAGAGAACTAGTTTTGTCAGTAAGCTAATGATTTTGTTAATGCCTCTTAAATCACTTAAGGAGAAGTGCTTAGCAAATGAATTTTGGAATTGGTATTTTTTGGTTTTAAACACTCTTAGTTGTATGTATGAGCAGAGAAGGTGTTTAGAAGGAATTTTGCTTTGTCAACAGAAACCACATGAAAACCTAGCCAGCTACTGCTGACAAACTTCATGGTTGTCATTTTTAGTCACTCATTTGAGTAGCAAAAATTGGAGTTGAGTTGAAGGAAATTTGCTGGTAGCACTTCAGTGTAGAGATTTTCCTTCTGTAAGATTTTGGACAGAGAAGGTTTTCAGTTGAAAACTGGTTTTGTCAGTAGACTATTGATACTCTTAACACTAGTAGTTAGTAAGATTGTGGATCCTTTTAGCCATTTAAGACACTTAAGTTATCAGGAAACAAACCTAATTGAAAGCAAGTATAGAGTTGAATACCTTGAAACAATCAGAGTGCAACCTTGTTGCCTGGTAGTGGGGCTACTCGAAATGGTAATTAGAAGAAAAATTGTTTGGTTAGTAGGACCCTTTTTCGAAAACCAACTGTCTTTTGCTAGATTTGCTCAGAGGAGAGAAGAGGTTAAAATTTGGCAATAGGTTTTAGCTTTGCTCAATCAAGTAGTTAGCAATTTTGTGGAGTTGTTTAGGCTTTTGAACCTTTAAGCTAGCAGGAGCTTTCCTATTTGAAAAACAAGGATGGTGGGAATTTTCAGAAACCTACAGAGACAAAGCAAATTTTGAAGAGAACAGTAAATCGAAATAATAACTTATGGGGAGTTCAGGGTTGCAAACCACATGTTGTTAGTAAGTCCAGTAACTGAATATATTTGTCAAATACTCAGTAGTAGATTTTATCAACCTAATGAACTTTCAAGCAGAATTGTACATTGTGAGACACCAGTTTATTTAGTTTGTAATACTGAGCCTTCCATTGGCTCTAGCATCACAAACAAAATACACCGAGTCTCGATGGACATGTGCTTTCCAGAATTGCAGCACGTATACATCTTTACAAAATCATGCATCAATTCCATACAACACAAATAACTGAAGCTTGAAGTTTACAAGCAAAAGACATACATAATAGTTATTACAAAGGAGACCAACCGGTCCCCAACAAGCTAAAGAGTTAGAAATAACAGCGGAAGCAAAATGCCATAAGATGGCTAAGACAAAAGCCAACCGGTTTGCCATACACCCACAAGGCAATCCGACCGGGCCGCCAAGCTAGTCGTCCACACCGCAGCAAAACTCACCAATGTTGATCCCTTCGGGATCAACCTTCTCTACAACAATTAAGCACAACAAATGAGTACAAAAATGTACTCGCAAGACTTACGAGTAACAAACCTAGTTACTACTACATGCAGGTTTTAATCAAAGGAGAAGGCTCAAGGTTAATTTTCATCATAAAGCAAGTTTTATTTGCAATAAGTAATAGTTTGAAGGCAGTTTCAACAATCTGAATTTTATTTGCATAAATAACAGCGAGACAATAATGTAATAACATAAAGACATCCTGGAGATGACTAACCCAATAGCCATCACAACCATAGCACGAATGACCCATTCGTACCACCCATGTCAAGTTTTAATTTAAAAGGTTGTAGTCTAGTTCTCACAGGGCATATCCGAGTGTGTCCATAACCTAGGACGAGGCTATTCAAATAGTTCAAAACCCTGCAGGGGTGTACCAATGTACCCACACTTTAGACCGCCTTTTTGCCAAGCTATTAAGCACACTTCCTTTGGTATGCCGGCACGGCTAAGTCCTACGAGACATTTCCAATGGATTGAGCTAATGAAGAGCCGCACGCATGGGGGTTAACCCTTAGTGATCTGCCGGTGAAATATGGATCACAAGGACCCATACGTAGAGTAGGATACACCGGCCTAGGCGGGTGTTCCCCTCCCTACAAACTTGTCCATGTTGCATATAGTTAAATATACAACCCACCACGCGACTCATTAATTAACACTCTCCAAAGTACTTAGTCAAGAGAGGTCCCATATCCCTCTAGTGTGGTTAGCACGCAAATTGCTCAGTACGGTGGCGCAAGTAACTCGGTCCTTAATGACTCGGGCACCATTCCAGTCACACCCAAAAGTACACCATCTTACCATTGTGCCCAAGTCGAAATCATTTTGTTTTCATTTTTAGTTTTCACAAATAAACAAGGCACAAGATATAGATCATAAGCAATAATAAGTTTTGTGATCAAAGTCATCGACTAAGTCGATAACCGCCTAATTCTACCGGTAACTAAGCATTGTTAAGCATCATATCGCAAAGATAATAAAAAGACCATAAATCATTCACCGGGATCTAATTCACCAGTGAGGATACTAACCTATGGCAGTGGCAGGGGTGAACAATTTCAGAGAAACTATGCAATGGGATTAGCTACCTCTAATAGGCAAAAATAACTTTGACACAAGAAGCATGCATACTTAGTTTTTACAAACAAGATATTAGAATTTTAAAAGTAATTTGAGCAATATGATCAAATGGTGTTACACTACTTTGCCTTGATGAAGATCACAGGGTTGCTACAGAGGGTCACTCACGCAATCAATACAATCGTCGGAACCTATCAAAAGAACGAGAAATCCAATAAAAACGAAGAACATCGCAAGAAACTCAAAAGTCAAAGTCATCCAAAATCCATGAAATTTATACAGCAGGAAGGATATGATCTTAAATGAATTTAGAAACAAGAATCAAGTAATTTGGACCAAGTATGAAAAAGTTATGCCCTAAACAAACTTTCTCAGTCTGAAAAAATCAATTTAAATTCATTTCGGTTACTGTTCATGGCACAAATTTCTATAATGATCTAGAACCTAACATTTTTATGGTAGGTAGATTATGACACCCTAAGATCAGCAAAGTTGAGTTTACTCAATTTGGAGTTAAAATGATTTACTTATGATTTTTCTAAGTTGTAATACTAGCACATATCATTATTCAAAAATATAAACATGATCAAAACCTATTTCATATAAAAGCATGCTAACAGAAGAATTTTACAGGCTTGAGTTTGCTCAGTTTGAAGTTATACAGAAAAAGTTATGCATTTTACAAATTTGAATTAATTTCTAAACATGGTTTCATGTTAAGCATTTAATACAACACAAATCAATTTCTAGTATAGAACCTTGCCTAAATTCATTATCAGATTAAGGTTTACTTTAGGACAGAGCTAATGCAATTTGAATCATTCAAAAAGGAGCTAAAATGACAAAGTTATGCACATTTGAACATTGAAACAACAAAATACGTAGAACAATTTGGAGCTCTCGGGTGGTCCAACAGAACCAACGAAAAGAAGAGGTCGTGGCCGTCGATCTCTCATCGCACGGTATGGCCCATGGGAGCACCGTGCCCACGCGAACGCACGCTAAGGAGGTCCAAGCCGTAGATATTGGATCCAACGGCTCCGACCAGGACATGCACAGCGCACGCGGAGGATCTCCAAGCGCACTGAGGAGGTCGTG
This sequence comes from Ampelocalamus luodianensis, assembly GCA_036346255.1. Taxonomy (NCBI): domain Eukaryota; kingdom Viridiplantae; phylum Streptophyta; class Magnoliopsida; order Poales; family Poaceae; genus Ampelocalamus; species Ampelocalamus luodianensis. Next base: position 30,027,549 of record CM070640.1, read on the forward strand.
GACCGCCGATCAAGATCCGCGGTCCGCAGCTCCACGAGGAGGTCCTAAGGTTAAAGATCTAGCGAAGGAGGTCTGGACGGTGAGATCTAAAGGAGGGGAGGTCTGGGCGGCTAAGATTTACCGAGGAGGTCTTAACAGCCAAGATCTCCACCGATAGATCTACATCCAACGGCCCAAGGTGAGCGGGACAATCGGAGGTCCGAACGTATCCACCATCCATAGCCATAGATCTAGAGATGGAGGGCTCAGAGCGCAAACACATTCGGAAGTTCGAATGCACTCTCGATCTAAGCCGCAGATCGTGAGATGGACGGTGAAAAAGAGATCGAAGCACTTAGAGCCCTAAATGCGTCGAGGAGGTCTGGTCCGTTAGATCTAGATCTAATGGTCCAAAACTGAGGAGTGGTTCTAAAGCTAAGGATCTGATGGAGGAGGTTCGGGACGACCAGGATTTACCAGAGGAGGTCCTGGATGGTCCAGATTTGCTCGGGGAGGTCCTCTTAGATGGTGCTTTGACTGGAAGAGATCTGGACGGCTCAGATCTCCATGGGGAGATCCTAAACGGCCTAGATCTGCACGGAGGGAGGTCCTGCGACTAAAGGTTTTACAGAAATAACCTAAGGTCCAGATCTAACCTCAGAGAGGTCTTTAACGGCTAAGATTGAAGCCGAGGGAGGTCTTGGCACTAAAGGTTTTACCAAAAAGATCTTACGGTTGGGAGCTAAACCACAGAGGTCCTTGACGGCCAAGATTACTCTAAGAGGTCCCGTGACTTAGAGTTCACCCAAAAGGATCTAACGACTGAGAGCTAACCTCCAGAGATCATGGACGACCATGATGGAACCTAGGAGGTCTTATGACTTGACAAAAATACGACAAAGGTACAGACCACATCGGTTTGCTCGCCAGCACGTCGCCGACGACCACGGCCTCGGCGGCGCACTACCCAAGTACCTAAACGTTCGCAATACTATTGCGAACATAATGGGAGCACTCTCGACGACTGAGCTGGCCTAAATCGCCGGCGAGCCGGAGAGGGGCGGAGAACACCTTTCGGTAAAAATCGAAAATACGAAAAGGCATCGCTACGACCTAATCCAGCTAGTGCTCGAGCTAAAGGGAGGTATTGCGAACTCACTAGAGCACCGAAGAGGTCCGAAGGAAGTCGGAGGAGACCCAGCGGCGGAGACCGACGCCGGAGGCGGGGAAGATGATGACGATAAGGGATCCTGATCAACCAGAAGCAAAAAGGATGGTCAGGATGGCTTCGCACAGACCTAGAGGTGGTCCAAGACCACGGGATTGGACGGAGGACCCTTACCGGAGTTGGGAACGATGAAGTCCCCCTACGGCTGCAAACCGCGAAATTTCCAATCCAGCTGCTCCTGTGGAAGCAAACCAAAAATGGAGTTAGGGCACAGCTTGACGACGACCAGAGGTCCAAAAATGAAGTGGAGAAAGGACTAAAGAACCACTGGAGCCCCGATGACGATGAAGAGCTCCAAGGTCCCGAAAATGGCCGATTTGGTGTTTCCGGAGTTTTGAGCTCCACCAACAGAAGGTGAGCTGGGGGTGACTGTGAGTGGAAGCGGGCCAGAGGAGGTCCTGGGGGGAATTATGAGATTAGTGAGCAACGGCACAAAGGAAGAGGGGCCCCGCGGTGAGTTACGAGAGAGCTCCAGCCGCGACAGAACTGGAAATCGGAGGAGCAGCGCGGATCACGGCTTTGGGCTGAAAGCACACGCGCAGCACTGCCCCGACAAGAAGGCGTTGACGAGGGAGCACGACATGACGGAGCCATACTTCTCACTATATAGTGCACAGCGCGAGGAAGAAGAAGAGCAGAAAAAGACTAGGGTAGTCGTGGCAGTTAAATTTTAATCGGACGATTGAGATTGCCTTAGAGCTCCTGGTGTTCAAAAGAGTAGGGGAGGTCGTGAGCGTTGGATTGAAATCCAACGGCTCAACGCACACACTCAACCCTGAGCTCGATTGCGGCTTAAGGATTTGGTCCAACCGAGCCCGAAGGCTGGGTCTGGCTCGAGTCCGAGTCAGACTCAGACTAGGGTTTGAATTTTGGATTTTGAGTTGAGCTGGACTTTGGGGAATTGTTTAAGGTAGCAAATCAACTCCAAAAATTCTGAAATTTTTACAGGAGCTTGCTAACTAAGATATTGACCTTGGATAAAATTTTCAGAGGTTTTTATGTAGAGCATTTTCCTCCAAAAATTCTGCAAGGTGCTGAGCTAGGGTTTGACTAACCTCCAAATGTATTCAAACAATTTCTAAAAATTGTAAAACTTTTCAGAGGGATCACACATCAAGCCTAGAACTTAGGAAATTTTTTTCCAAGGATGATCTTAAGGTTTGACAAGATTATTTTTGGAATACAAGGTTTTTAGATCAAAGTGACTTGTGACTTATATTCCCATAATTCTTTTTGCAAGAATTCTTTAGAACATGCAAGAATTACAAGATGTAAGAAAAAGTTTTAATTTTTGACACATTTTCTTACATTTGAAACATAAGCCAAAACTTGGGATGTTACATACATTTTGTTAGATTCACAGTAACAATTAATGCTAAGAGAGGAAGATTTTAAATAGGGGTTAGAACCTTGGCAGATGCTAAAGAAGATGGATTATAAAATATAATCACTAATCTTTCACATGTAATCTAATAAAGTAAAATCAATCATAGGCCAAGATTTGGTTTATGAATAGTCAATCAACAACAAACCTTGCCATGGTAACGGATTCAATAACTCATACCTAATTGAAATCAACTCCAAATCCAATGATATCTGTTCCTAAATTGATCTAAAATCATTATCTATCTTTTGTGTTAGTTCCTAAATTGGATACTTTTTGAATTTTGGAGTTTATTCGATATTTTTGCTTTGTTGATTCTTTTCGTAGATGACGATGATTCAGGAGTGCAACCGAAGTAATCTTGAGAATGTCCAGAGTTCCAGCAAACAAAGGCAAGCAGATGTAGCATCATTTGATCATATTGCTCCTATTATTCTCAAATTCTAATATGTTGTTTGCAAATTCTACGTATGCATTGCTATCTTGTTTTAAACTATTGTTGATTAGTTGACCCATTAGATGCATGATTTGTAGGCAAATGTTTATCCTCTACTACTGAGCCTAGGACTATCTTGCTGTGATTTTGGGTTCGTTGGATGAGCCCTTGTCACTTAGTAGTTTACGAGTTTATGTTGCTTAGTCATGCTTAGCTACCGGTAGAATTGGGCGGTTGTCGACTTAGTTGATAACCTTGATCACACAAACTTATTATGACTTTATGATTCAGCCTTTGTGCTATGTTTAATTGTGAAAACTAAAAAATAAAAACAAAATGATTTGGACTTGGGCACAACGTTATGTTGGTGTGCTTTTGGGTGTGACTGGAATGGTGCCTGAGTCAACAAGGACCGAACATCTTGTTACACTAAACCAAGCATTATTACGTGCTAACCACACTAGAGGGTATGGGACCTCTCTTGACTTAGTACTTTGGCGTGTGTTGGCTCCGAGTCATAGGGGGTCGTAGGAGGGATGGTGTTGGGAGCGTGGTAGTTGTCCAAAAGCTTTACCCCGGGTGGGTAGTTGTCTTTCGGCTTTACCATGTAAGCGTATAGGTTTCTATCCATACGAGCGGCTCATAGTTGATACACAATATTGGAAATGTCTCGTAGGACTTAGCCGTGCTGGCATACCAAAGGAAGTGTGCTTAATCTAGTGGCAAGAAGGCGGTCTGAAGTGTGGCTACATTGGTACACCCCTGCAGGGTTTGATCTATTCGAATAGCCTCATCCTAGGTTATGGACATGCTTGGCAAGGTCTTTCAAGAGTTAGACTACAACCTTTAAATTAAAACTTGACATGGGTGGTACGAATCGGGGATTCGTGCTATGTTGTGGTGGCTATTGGGTTAGTCACCTCTAGGTTGTTACTTATGTTATTTATTGTTACCTCGTTGTTATTTCAATGATTAAAAACGGATTTGACAAATTGCCATCAATCTATTACATTATTGCAATTGAAAATTGCTTTGCGCGTCCAATTAACCATATAACCATCTACTTTGTTACCGCTTTCATGTAGCTATGTATAGGCTTGTTACTCGTAAGTCTTGCAAGTACCTTCGTGTACTCACTATTTGCTTGCATTTACTAATCTGGACAACAGGTGTTGAGATCGAATCGGGTAAGGAATGTTTGCGTAGGAACGTCGATTTGCTATGGTTTCAACCCAGTTGGTTGCCCTGTGGGTTATGGCAAGCCTTTGGGACTTCCTTTATGGTTAATTCATGATTTTAATTTAGTTAATTTACTATTTTTCGCTGCGTACTTGATATTTATCTTGTTATTTGGCCGGTCGGCCCTTTTGTATGAAACTCAACCTTGTAAGTTCAATATGTTGTGAATTATGAAGTTTCGATATTGTAATCACTTGTGTATGGATTGATATTGATGTTTGTGATGGTGTATGTGTACCGCTCCTAGGAGGTACATAATACACTGAGGCGCGGGATATTTGGTTCGTGTTGCTAGAGTCAAGTGGATGGCTAAGCATTACAAGCTAAATAACCCGGGGTCTCACAGTTAGGTTCCGAAGAATTCGTTGAGCCCGAAAGAGACCCTCTGTAGCAAGAGGACTTCCAACAAGGCAAGCAGATGTAGCATCATTTGATCATATTGCTCCTATTATTTTCAAAGTCTAATATGTTGTTTGCAAATTCTACGTATGCATTGCTATCTTGTGTTAAACTATTGTCAATTAGTTGACCCATTAGATGCATAATCTGTAGGCAAATGTTTATCCTCTACTACTGAGTCTAGGATTATCTTGTTGTGATTTGGGGTTCGTTGGATGAGCCCTTGTCACTTAGTAGTTACGAGTTTATGTTGCTTAGTCATGCTTGGTTACCGGTAGAAATGGGCGGTTGTCGACTTAGTCGATAACCTTGATCACACAAACTTATTATGACTTTATATTCAGCCTTTGTACTATGTTTAATTGTGAAAACTAAAACTGAAAATAAAATATTTTAGACTTAGGCACAATGGTAAGATGGTGTGCTTTTGGGTGTGACTAGAATGGTGCCTGAGTCAACAAGGACCGAATTACTTGCGCCATTGATCCAAGCACTTTTTGTGTGCTAACCACACTAGAGGGTATGGGACCTCTCTTGACTTAGTACTTTGGCGTGTGTTAGCTCCGAGTCGCAGGAGGTTGTACGAGGCAGATGTCTGGGAGCATTGTAGTTGTCCGAAAGCTTTACCCCGGGTGGGTATTTGTCTTTCGGTTTTACAATGTAGCGTATGGGTTTTTATCCATACGAGCGCCTCGTAGTTGATACACAATATTGGAAATGTCTCGTTGGACATAGCCGTGCCGGCGTACCTTTGGAAGTGTGCTAAATCATATAGCAAAAAGGCGGTCTGAAGTGTGGGTACATTGGTACACCCCTGCAGGGTTAAATCTATTTGAATAGTCTCATCCTAGGTTATGGACATGCTTGGTTATTTCCCTCAAGAATTAGACTACAACCTTTTAACTAAAACTTGATGGGTGGTACGAATCGGGGATTCGTGCTATGTTGTGGTGGCTATTGGGTTAGTCACCTCTAGGTTGTTACTTATGTTATTTATGATTACCTCGCTGTTATTTCAATGATTAAAAATAGATTTGATAAATTGCTTTCAATCTATTATATTATTGCAAATAAAAATTGCTTTATGCGTCCAATTAACCAATTAACCATCTCCTTTGTTTTAGCTTTCATGTAGCTATGTATAGGCTTATTACTTGTAAGTCTTGCGAGTACATTATTTGTACTCAACTTCATTGCTTTGTTGTTGCAGAGGAGGAAGTGGATCCCCAAGGGATCAACTTCTGTGAGTTTTGTTGCGGATCGTACGACTATTTTGGCGGCCTGGTCGGTTGCCTTGTGGGTTGTGTGGCTAACCGGTCGTCTTTGGTTTATAGCCATCTTATGGCGCTTTTGCTTCCGCTGTCTTATGTTACTTTGATGTCATTTGGCCGGTCGGCTCTTTTGTAATAACTCTATTTATTGTATGTCTTTTGCTAGACTTGGTATTGTAAGTGTATAGAAATGATGCATGATTTTGTAAAAATGTATGTGTGCTGCAATTCTGGGAAGCACATGTCCATCATAGGTTATTTAATTGGTAATACTAGAACCATTTGGAGGTTAAGTATTACGAGTTAAATACGCTGGGTCCTCACAGCCACTCAGTGATATAAGAGGTTGGAGCCTCTACTAATATTTTACAAAAAAACTCTAAATTTCATTAAAACCTGTGTTAGTTAAAATGTTAGATCTCATGACTTCCTTACTACTTAATCTATTTCAATAAGTGGCTTTATGCAAATAAAAGAACAACAAGCCATTCCTTCATCAGCCTTGACTATTATATAACTGCATTATGTGTGTTGGCTTGCAGAGTATTACTGTGTACTTACACTCGCTTAATATTAACCTTCAGTAATTGAGAATGAAGAGGGCTCTATGGGAGCTTGATCATGCTCGACTAGATCAGACGTTGTAGAGGCCATGAACTAGGTCATGAGCCCTAGTGGATTGCCTGTGGGTGTATCCTGAGGGTCCTACCTGTTACGTTTTAATTCTGCTTTTGCTGCTGTTCCTTAAAAGGTATTTGGCCTAGCTGGCCGTTTTGTAAGTCAAAAGTTGTAAGGTATATTTACGCTGTTGGTGATATGCCCTAGAGACAATCATAGAAATGATTGTATCACGTTTATGTTTGTGAGTTAATGAACAAATGTTATTCAGTTCCTTGAATGAATCATCAGTTATAGATGTTGGACCGAAAAGGCGACTAGAGGGGGGTGAATAGGAGCACGATCTATTTTTCTCCCAAATTCAATTCAATACGAATCTCACTCCAATAGCTATGAAAGCTATGAAGATCAATCAATCATGCACAGCGGAAGACTTGTATTGAATCAACTCAAAACCCCGAAGTAAAATCAACACAAAACCAAAACACGAAGGCTCGGGCGGTCTGACCTCTCACGGGGGCGGTCAGACCGGTCGGTCTAGCGGTCAGACCGATTCCTCGGGCGGTCAGACCGCTAGTTCGATGAACAGAGAAATCAGCCCGACAAACCGAAACGTAATTTGATCAAACTTTTGATTCGTGCATCCAAACTTCGTGAAATTTGACACACACCTTCCTAAGTATATCAGGAATCTATTCCAAGCAACGATCGTGATAATCCTTGCCAAGATTCTGACCTTTTACCGTTTGAGCGAAGTTAGGTCAAAAATCGAGTCAAAACGAAAATATGATCTTGAGACTTGCTCGTGGGTGATTGATGATCTTGATGATCCTAGATGTATTCCCACACGTCACAGCAAGCTAGATCACGTCCAGAAACTAAGCAAAAACTCGTGAATCAAGGAAAGACTCAAATCATCAAAACGAGAGAAAGAAAGCAATTGACCTCATCTTGAAGAAACTTTCTTTGGATTGATTTGATATGATATTGGTTCACAGCCACTCCATCAATGGATGACAAAGACTCAATACATGAGCACGAAATCCAATCCAACTCTCTAGAACCCTAACCTCCACTACTCCTCTCCCTAAGCAAATTAGGGTTTCTAAACAATGAAAGGGTCGAAAAGCCAGGGGCAAGGGGGTGCAGCCACCTCCCTCCTCTATTTATAGTGGAGGCCTAGGGTTTCTAAAAGAGTCTCCCTAATGGGCTCCCGTTAAGGCCCAAAACAAACGGGTGACACACGCACGCATTTTAAAGCGCCGTGTTCATATTGTGCGAAGCGGCACTCGCTGTTCGCCACGTGTAGGTTGATCCAACGGCTCTCATCATGTCGGCAAGTCTCTCCCATCCGGCTCCCAACGAAACCACCATGGCACTTGCACCGACCCCCGCGCCGCTTGATTCAACCAGTCGCACCGAACTGCCCATTCGGCCTCCTTTGTCCATCTTGCACCATACTTGAGTCCAATGACTTCACCCGGCATCGTCGATCGTTTTGAACCTCAGCTATCCAAGCCTAGTCCCGATCATCCTCACCGTTGACCGTCGTTGACCACCAAGCAACCCGCACAACAATAGACAAGCAAATCGAATTCGGGAACAAGTTCTTCACAACTTGACCCGTTAGTCAAAACACGCATCATGCAACACATATGACATGAAACCCATGAACTTGACCTAATCAAGAACCATCGCCGCCACACGGCCGACGACATAAGTGAAAACCGGTCGACCGCCACTTGGCCTTGGCGGTCGACACATCGCCGGCCCGATCGGCCGCCAATGAAGGCGGTCGGATCGCCACCAAAGGACTTAGCCAAAATTTCAACATCAAATCCGCAACCTCTCGGAAATTTAAAACGAATAGAATCGTTGATCGGAGGCTCCAAAATTATGAGACCAAGTGCGTGAGAATCTCCTCACTTGCCTACACCTCTATTTTTGGCCCACTCAAACTCAATGCCACTCAACTTGCCGATCCGACCGCTCATCGACGCCGGCCGATCGCTACCAAATCGGTCGGACCGCCCGGCTGGCAGTTAGACCGCCAATACAATTCACCGAGGCATGGGCGGTCGACCGCCACCAAGGCCGGTCGCCACCAAGGCTCGAGAGACTGACAGACCGAACTTTGCCGAAAACTCGTGTTTCGCAAACCTTCAACGCCATTGCCAATTGTCACATCATCCTAAGATCATGAGCATATCCCCATGATATCCACAATCTCCCCTTGATGAACACATTGGCAATTCCCACAAATGCAAGTTTTGAGGTTTTAAAGTAAAACTCAACGTTTTACAAGAAATGCACAACTTGGTCCATATGCAAGAGAAAGCAATGAAAATGACCAAGCTGGCTTCAGAATAGCATCGGCAAGTGAGATAAGGCAAAAGAAAGCAAGAAAGCTTCAATTTCCAAAGACGAGTCAAAATTCTCACTTAAGGTCCATATGAAAGAACAATTGTTCGAAATGACCTTTGATCATGGTGAGGATCAAGAATTGCAATTCAAGTTCAGAAAGAGCAATAAGACCATAAGAATGCAAATAAGAACTCCCCCTCACTATGATCCTCAAATTTCAGAAAATTTCAAATTCTCCAATTTTCTCCCTCTTTTTAATACTTTTAAATCTTCTCCCTTTTACACATCTTGAAATATCTTCTCCCCCTTTGACAATGGAGTCATCAAGGAATCACGCCTTCCTCTCGTCCAGAGATAACAAATGCAGAATGAGGAAAAAGCATAAGAAGGAGCATGCAAGAAATGCAATGGAGTGGATTCATATTTTTGTATTTTTCAATTTTGGATTACAAGAAGCTTTGGAGATTACCCAAAAGAACAAGCTAGCATCTCAAATTTTGCATAAACACCATATCAGCCTGAATGCGCTAGCAAGATCATGATAAGACATATATAACAAAGCTAAAGCAAGAAGACTCAATATAAAGTAATAAATTTTAGCATTTTAAGAAAAGCTTCAAATCTAGCAAGTCCATCAACAGAGATCCTAAGATGATACTGGCCATGTCAAAATGTCAATGTGAGACCAAGACGCTAACAATGACCACATTAAGAGACAAACAGGTCCTAAATTGAATCATTTTGCTCAAATTGTCTCAAACGCCCATTTTTCAACAGTTTTTCATTTGCAATGAATATCGAAGTTGATTAAAGGTATATCTTAGTGAAGAAGATCCTGGACTAGGAGCCATCCACAAACTCTTCCTAAGCTTCTACCAGTGCGACAAATCTTGAGGTTCATGTCAATTGTGACAAGCAGTCCCCATGAGATCGTCTGGATCATCAAACTATCTCCAAGTTCATGTCTATGACATGCAGTCTCGAGAGAATAGTTTGGCACATTTTAAGCACAAGACAATCTTTAAATTTGATTTTTCATTTTTCACAAGAGCAGATTTAGATTCTTAAAAAAACAAGAAGCTCAAGCAATGATCAATACTAGATTCAAGAGCTAACACCACAATTTTGACAGGGCCAATGTCACAAAAGGAGCACTAATTGCGCAACTAGCTAAAACATCCACAAATTGCGCTTTTAGTTCAAGTTGTCTTAAAGTTCGCTCATTCAAAGAAAGACTTAGCTACACATGTGAAAGCATGATAATTCTAGCAAGTCAAAGAACTAGACATGGCATTGAGCATAATTGAAATACTAAAACTCAAAAGGGTAATAAGCAAAGCTTCATCAATTTTAAAAGACAAGCAGAAAAGCTTATATTACAATGCATCTTTTTGGTTTTTCATATAAATGCAGAAGATACAATGAGATGCACAAAAGACTTAAAAGCCTAAAAGATCAAAAGTTCAAAAGAAGATCAAGAAAAGATCAAATGAACAATGTAAGATCAAAAGATCAAACTCCCCTCAAACCAAACCGTATGGATAAATTACCCTAACTCACTTCTCAAGGTGGCAAACCTAGTTGGATCTAAAGGCTTGGTGAGGATATCACCAACCGAGCTTGGACTCACGAAATGCAAGACAATATCACCCTTCTCGACATGATCTCTAAGAAAGTGATAGTGAATATCTATGTGCTTGGTCCTAGAGTGTTGCACTGGGGTTTTAGCAATGTTAATCATGAAGTGTTATCACGTAAAAGAGGAACACTATCAAATGCCAACCCAAAATCCTTAAGAGTGGACACCATCCACAAAATCGACTCTGACAACTACAAAGACTACATATTCACGACAGTGGATTGTGCAATGTAAGACTGTTTCCTAGAAGACCAAGAGACAAGAGAAGTGCCTAAGAAGTGACAAGTGCCTGAGGTACTCTTCCTATCTAGCCGACAGCCCGCAAAATCAGAATCAGAAAACCCCCGAATGGACAAAGAAGACGAGCAGGAATACCAAATGCCATACTGGAGGGTAGAGTGTAAATACCTGAAGATGCGCTTAACGGCTTGGCGATGGGAAGTCCTCGGAGACGCCTGAAACCTCGCACAGAGGCAAACCGCGAAGTGGATGTCCGGTCTTGAGGCCGTCATGTACAGAAGGGAGCCAATCATGCTGCGGTACTCACGTTGATCCACAGCTTCTCCTTCCTCATCTGGATCCAAAACAGTCGAAGTCGCCATGGGAGTGGCGATCACTGCGATCACCCATCTCGAAGCGCTTGAGCAGATCCTTGGTGTACTTCGTCTGATGGATGAAGATCCCTTCCTTGCATTGCTTGATTTGAAGCCCTAGAAAATAATTGAGTTCTCCCATCATACTCATCTCAAATTCCCTGGACATGGTCTCAGAAAAACTAGAAACAAGAGCATGAGAAGAACCACCAAAGATAATATCATCTACATAAATCTGAGCAAGCAGGAAGTCATTGCCACGCCTAAGGATGAACAGGGTCTTGTCTACCTTACCCATCTCAAAATCATTCTTAAGCAAAAAGGTCTTAAGTCTATCATACCAGGCTCTAGGGGCTTGCTTAAGACCATACAAGGCTTTGGATAGCTTGAAAACATAATGTGGATACTTGGGATTCTCAAATCCTGGGGGTTGTCTAACATACACTTCCTCCTCTATAAAACCATTCAAAACGGCACTCTTAACATCCATCTGATATAATCTAAAGCCCTTAGAAGCAGCGAATGCAAGCAGAATGTGAATGACTTCCAATTTAGCAACAGGAGCAAATGTCTCATCAAAATCTAACCCCTCAACTTGGCTAAAACCCTGAGCTACCAATCTAGCCTTGTTTCTAACCACAGAACCATCCTCATTTTGTTTATTTTTGAACACCCAACGGGTTCCTATCACATTATGACCACTAGGAGGTTCTACTAGATTCCAAACCTTATTCCTCTCAAAATTCTCTAACTCCTCATGCATGGCATTGACCCAGCTAGAATCAGATAACGCATGTGATATATCGCGGGGTTCGAAAGAAGCGACAAATGCAGAATGAGAGTAGAGACTTGGATCGTGATACCTAGAGCGAGTGACTCGCTCATTAAGATTACCAATCATCTGATCCGGAGGATGATGCCTCTGAATATGAAGTGGGGCGCCTGGGGGAGACAATATCTCCTCAACCTCCGCAGGTACTGCTGATGAAGAAGATGCAGCAGGAGCCTCAATTGGAGGTGAAGCGATCGAGCGTGTTTCGGAACTTGGACAGAGCCTCAACAAAGAAGCGGTGGAGGACAAATATCGCCGTCATCATCTTCCACCACAAAAATGCTTTCACACTGTATTACGAAATGTCGGATCTAGCTCGGGCTAGTCTCATCAAAAGTGACATTGCATGTCTCTGGACAATGTTAGTTTCAACATTAAAAACCCGAAACCCTCGAATGTGCGGGATAACCAAGAAATAAACCATCAAAAGTCCTTGATTCAAATTTATCTAGATTTCTGTCTTAAGAATGAAACACTTAGCTCCAAAACTCGAAAATGAGAAAGCGAGGGTTTTCTACCAAATCAAGCTCATATGAAGTCTTGCCCAAAGAAGGTCTCAAGAAGACACGATTTGCAATATGGCAAGTGTAGAAATAGCTTCGCCCAAAACCTCCTGAGTGCTATACTCATCTAGCATCGTCCTAGCCATCTCGACTAAGGTTTGTTCTTCCTTTCCACAACGCCATTCGTTGAGGGACGTGTGGAGAAGAGCGATGCTCAATTCCGCTCGGCACAAAAAGAGGCAAACGAGGCATTCTTGAACTCCGTGCCATTGTCACTGCGGATCGCTCTTAAAGCACCAGAAAGTTCAGAAGCCAAACGAAGAACAAGATCACGATAAAAACCAAAAGCTTCATCCTTCGAAGCAAGAAAGAACACCCAAGTGTATCTCGAAAAATCATCAACTATGACAAGAATGTACCACTTGCCACCAATTGACCAAACCCTAGCAGAACCAACAGTATCCATATAAAGCAACTGTCCCGGTCCGTCAGTCATGACCAAAGTCACTGAAGGGTGTGAGGCGGCAACTTGCTTGCCATGCCTACAGGGCGCACATACAGCATCCTTGACGGCTTTGAGTTTGGGCAAACCTCTCATGAGATCATGGTTGCTAACTCGCGTCAGATGATCAAAACCAATGTGCCCCAAACGTCGGTGCCAAAGTCAGAACTCAGAAGAAGGTGTAAACAAACATTTAAGAGAACCAGCCAGAGATTCAGAAAAATCAGCTCCAAAGATCCTAGCAACTCTATAAATCCCAAAAACGAGCTCACCAGCAGAATCAAGCACCCGACAAGCATTTTTCTTAAATATAGTCTCATAGCCATCATCAAGAAGCTGTGAGACAGAGAGTAAGTTAAACCTAAGCTTGTCCACAAGGGCGACATCCTTTAGGATAAAATTGTCATTCACCCTGATTGTTCCTGTTCCTTCAATCCGCCCTTGAGTATTGTCTCCAAAGGTGATGAGAACATCACCTATCGACCGCGTGAAGGAGGTGAACCATTTTGAGTCTCCAGTCATGTGGCGTGAACAGCCGGAGTCGACGAACCACGTGTCCTTCCTTCCGCGGTGATCCTGAAAATCAAGGCATAGAAGAACGATGTGTCTCAATACTGGGGTTAGTTAAACATGACTTGAGAACCCAGTACTGAGACACACGTCTGCGAGTAGTATGTAAAGCAGAAGTGCTATCCTTGATTCTATTTGAAATTCTGTTATGAGCAATGGTTACTCTAACATGAGAGTTATCCTATCTAGGAGCATAAGCATGATTCGCATGTGAAATAAATCCTAGACCAGGTTTCTTCCTTTCTAAATTACCATGTCTCACAAAAGCTCTAGGTTGATTAGATGACATTCTAGCAAGATTTTTCTTAGCATTTTTCAACCTACGCCAATGAACTCAACCAAATGCCCATCCTTCTTGCAATAGGTGCAATGGTACTTGGTACCACTAGGAGAAGCACCTTTTGACTGAACAGATGGTTGGGCAAAACCTGCAGATTTGAAAGTGATCTTTGCAGGTTGGGTATCAAATTCAACTAAGCCATTTCTCAAAATTTGAATGTCATTAGATTTATCCTAGGCAAAGTTGTATCCTAACCCTTGCTTCTTATAAGGAGTTTTTGACTTGTCAAGAATCATGTTTAACTGTTTCATACCTTTAGAAAATCTTTCTAATGTGTCATTTAGGTAAGCAATTTCTTTTCTAAGGTTAACACATGAATCACAAGTTTTAGCATTAAGCCTCTTCTTATAAAGAGCAAATTCAAGCTTAAGAGCTTCACATGAGGCACAAGTAGCAGAATTAATGCTGTCCTTAAGCTTGTCATATTTAGCTCTAGCTGCTTCTACAACATCATGTATTTCACGTTCACGTTCTAAGCGCATGCAGCAAGAGCTAGATTCAACCACATCAGAAACAACCAACTTGCTAGACTTAAAGCATTTTTCACAAGGAGCATATTTAACTTCAATTAGCTCAGTTCTAGCATTTTCAAGTTGTTGCAAAGCAATATCATGAGCAGATTGCAGTTTAGCAAATTCAGAATATAAAGCATAGCAGGATGAATATTCATCAGATTCAAGACTCTTAGCATTCACAAGTTCTAATGTGAGTTTCTTTACTTGTGACTCTAACTCCTCATTCTTAGTCATGATGAACTTTAAAGCTTTATCCTGACCTATCATTTGCTCATAGACAGTTTCGCATCTAGCAAAGAGAACATCATAAGAAGGAGATACCTCATTGTTGTCATCGATGTCGTCGGAGTCAGCCATGAAGCACATGCCTGTGAAGTCCTTGGCCTTCCCCTTCTTGTCTTGAGGGAGCTCCTCCTCCTTGTCCTCCTCGCTCCCGGAGTCCACATCACTCAAAGAACGATCTCCAAGAGCGGCAAGAACCCAGTGAGCAGCCTTCCTGAGCTTGGCATCATCAAACCTGGACTTGCGCCCCTGAGGCTTCTTCCAAGCTGGCTTTTCATCCTTGTGGTTGCTCTTACCTTTCAGCTTGGGGCAATTTGCCCGGATGTGATTAAGCTCTCCACATTCATAACAAGTCACAGGGCCGCCTCTCTTTTTGTTTCTCATATTGTTGTAGGCCCGTGTGAACTTCTTAATCAAAAGTGTCATCTCAGGCTTAGGAATACTTTCAAGATCCTCTTCTTGGATTGCGATAAAGAAGCAAGTGAAAAACTAGAAGAAGACTCAAATGACCCATCGAGGCTCTCTTGAGCGGTGCGCTACCAAAGCCATGTTACCCTTCTTAGAATGGTGACTTTACGGATCTCATGAGTCTTGAGCTTGCTATAGAGCAGCTCAAAGTCGATCGAGAAGTTGACATTTTCCTGAATGGCGGTAGCCTTTATCTCCCACTCCCTGGTGTTGATTGCAGCCAGGAGATGAATGACATTTTCAGACTGTGTAAATTCAATACCAACAGACTTCATCTGATTTATCACTGTGTTGAAGCGACTGAAAATGTCATCGATGCTCTCACCAGGACGCATCTCGAATTTGTTATATTCTCTTTTATAGACCTGCTGACGCACTTGTTTGATTTGGGAAGAACCCTCATGATAGGTTTCGAGAGTCTTCCAAATCTCATGTGCAGTCTCGAGATTGCAAATCCTATCATATTCCTGTCTACCAAGCCCACCATACAGAAAATTCTTTGCCTTACGGTCATTAGCCAAGAGGGCTTCAGAAGCCGGCGTAGCAACCTCAGGCAAGATAAGCGGACCTCGAACAGCCTCCCAAATACCTCGTGGTTCGCTCTCAAGAAAGACACGCATGCGGTTCTTCCAAAAGGCATAGTCGTGCCCATCAAAGATATGCGGTTTGGAAGAGTATTTATCCATCGCCAAGTTCAGTGACCGGTTAAGATCAAGATTGAACTAACCGGGCTCTGATACCACTTGTTGGACCGAAAAGGCGACTAGAGGGGGGGTGAATAGGAGCACGATCTCTTTTTCTCCCAAATTCAATTCAATACGAATCTCACTCCAATAGCTATGAAAGCTATGAAGATCAATCAATCATGCACAGCGGAAGACTTGTATTGAATCAACTCAAAACCCCGAAGTAAAATCAACACAAAACCAAAACACAAAGGCTCGGGCGGTCTGACCTCTCACGGGGGCGGTCAGACCGGTCGGTCTAGCGGTCAGACCGATTCCTCGGGCGGTCAGACCGCTAGTTCGATGAACAGAGAAATCAGCCCGACAAACCGAAACGTAATTTGATCAAACTTTTGATTCGTGCATCCAAACTTCGTGAAATTTGACACACACCTTCCTAAGTATGTCAGGAACCTATTCCAAGCAACGATCGTGATAATCCTTGCCAAGATTCTGACCTTTTACCGTTTGAGCGAAGTTAGGTCAAAAACCAAGTCAAAACAAAAATATGATCTTGAGACTTGCTCGTGGGTGATTGATGATTGATGATCCTAGATGTATTCCCACGTCACACAGCAAGCTAGATCACGCCCGAAACTAAGCAAAACTCGTGAATCAAGGAAAGACTCAAATCATCAAAAAGAGAGAAACAAAGCAATTGACCTCATCTTGAAGAAACTTTCTTTGGATTGATTTGATATGATATTGGTTCACAGCCACTCCATCAATGGATGACAAAGACTCAATACATGAGCACGAAATCCAATCCAACTCTCTAGAACCCTAACCTCCACTACTCCTCTCCCTAAGCAAATTAGGGTTTCTAAACAATGAAAGGGTCGAAAAGCCGGGGCAAGGGGTGCAGCCACCTCCTCCTCTATTTATAGTGGAGGCCTAGGGTTTCTAAAGAGTCTCCTAATGGGCTCCGTTAAGGCCCAAAACAAATGGGTGACACACGCACGCATTTTAAAGCGCCGTGTTCATATTGTGCGGCACTCGCTGTTCGCCACGTGTAGGTTGATCCAACGGCTCTCATCATGTCGGCAAGTCTCTCCCATCCGGCTCCCACCGAAACCACCATGGCACTTGCACCGACCCCCGCGCCGCTTGATTCAACCAGTCGCACCGAACTGCCCATTCGGCCTCCTTTGTCCATCTTGCACCATACTTGAGTCCAATGACTTCACCCGGCATCGTCGATCGTTTTGAACCTCAGCTATCCAAGCCTAGTCCCGATCATCCTCGCCGTTGACCGTCGTTGACCACCAAGCAACCTGCACAACAATAGACAAGCAAATCGAATTCGGGAACAAGTTCTTCACAACTTGACCCACGTTAGTCAAAACACGCATCACGCAACACATATGACATGAAACCCATGAACTTGACCTAATCAGCAACCATCGTTGCCACACGGGCTGACGACATAAGTGAAAACCGGTCAGACCGCCACTTTGGCCGGCGATCGACCATCGCCGGTCGACCGCCAACAAAAGGCGGTCGATCGCCACCAAAGGACTTAGCCAAAATTTCAACACTGAAATCCGCAACCTCTCTGGAAATTTAAAACGAATAGAACTTTTGACTGGAGGCTCCAAAAATTATGAGACCAAGTGCAGTAGAATCTCCTCACTTGCCTACACCCTCTATTTTTGGCCCAGCCTCAAACTCCAATGCCACTCAACTTGCCGATCCGACCGCTCATCGACGCCGGTCGGATCGCTACCAAATCGGTCGGACCGCCACCGGCGGTCGGATCGCCAAGATAATTCACGAGAGCATGGCGGTCGACCGCCACCAAGGCGGTCGATCGCTTGAGACTGACAGACCGAACTTTGCCGAAAACTCGTGTTTCCGCAAACCTTCAACGTCATTGCCAATTGTCACATCATCCTAAGATCATGAGCATATCCCCATGATATCCACAATAGATCAACAAGTATGTGACTTGTTGGTAAAATACTTTTAACTTATGATGATGTCGTTCTAAATTGTATCGCTAGTCGAATGTCATTGGTTGGGACACTATTAACTCTACGACCAGCACATGTATTGATTGATGATCATGTTTCACCGGCCATAGATATAGGGATATCAAATCAATAATGTGAACACATGTTAGAGAACATGGGGTTGGATAGACCCACCTTGAGACAGTACTGAGATTGTTATGATTTCATGTGTTATCAATTGGTCTCAAGCAATGATGATGTATAATCCTTAGACCTGAGATTAGCATGGTTCCCTACATGTGTAATAGCACTCTTAGGGGTTGCCAAACGCTACTCATAACTAGGTAGTTATAAAGGTAGCTTTCGGGTATGCTATGAAACATGCGGAGGGATGTGACTGGTCGGATTTGGGATTTACCCCTCCTAACATAATAAGAGAGATATCTCTGGGCCCCTCGAATTGGTCGGATAAAGAAAGTACATGGCCATGCCATTGGTGGTCGAAGAGTTCAACCACATAAGGTTATCTGATACTCGATCAAGAAAGTATTGAACATTCCATGGATGACACAACATCTCACCTGGAGTTCAACCAGATATCTTGAGGCAAAGGGAGAATACACAAGAAGGTCTTTCAGTTCAATCAGATGCAGGCCAATCGTATGGAGATACGAGCTGGTCGTAGGCTAATCGAATGTAATCACAGAGTGGTCGAAACCTGGTCGTAAGGAGTTACAAACTGGTCATGACTAAATATTAACTAGTCATATAGAGATACAAGCTGGTCATTAGTGATAAGGACCTGGTGTTAGATCATATTGCATTAAGGTTCATTCGATATAATTTGTAATGACTCGTGGTCGGAAACGGTTTTTGAGTCACAAACGAATTACACATGAACCTATAGGGTCACACACTTAACGGGTTGGAACAAAGCGTGTCGGATAGGATCCGTCATGGGGACTATATAAGGAGATGCTTGAGGCTATTGGGAGATACAGGTGATAGACGAGAGACACGAAAGTCATGACTTGACTTGCTCCACCAAAACCCTAGCCGCCATCTTCTTGAGAGCCCCGCCGTGCGGCTTGGTTCTTGCACACCGGTGTTCGGTTGTTCCTTCCCTGGACGTGTGGATATCATAGAGGCGCTACTGCGGTTTCTGTTGCACTTGAGGACAATCCGTGATCTTCACAAGGAACATTAGAGGTTGCTAGAGGAGACGATCGACTACAAGGACGTTGGACGATTGACTATGACCACTTTACCGACGCGCTCTTCATTGGATCGATCTGCTCCAACTCTTCTTCTGCTATACTACGCGTCTAGTGGTAACGATCTGTGATCATCTTGCTTGCATGGCTTCCTGGTTTACGTGGTAGAATTTTTGAATTACTTGCAAGCGTAGCCTACCCGTATCCCTTCATACACTTTGTTTATTATTATGCAACATCATTGCATTTATGGGACATGTATTTGATATTCAATGTTGTAAATGTGGGCACTAGCTACTGATCTAGGAACTAGTTGTGAGGACCTCTCTCGGGAGCTCCTAGAGAGATCTGGAAGGTCCTCCAAGACCACCCGAGGGTCCCAGCCTCTGTGCAACACGAGCTAGTCCTAGGATCAGATTGGCTAGCTCGCACATACTCAACAATTGGTGTGATCAAATCCATACAACAAACATAAAGAAGAAGCAAACAACATAACACATATATTTATTAGCAAAAGACCTTATGATCAAGGTTCATACAAGATTGCCACTCAGGGCATACAACCTCAGAGGAGAACCTGCAGTAGAAACAAAATACAAGGAAGGCCATTCGGCAAGCCCACAAGCTACCGAGTGGAGGACGTCTCCTAGCGCGCAAGATCTTCAAAAGAGCTCCTCTTCAAAGTGCAAAAAACTTCCTGGATCACCCTCCTCTGCTGATTAAAACAGAGGGCACAAGCCATGAGTACTTTGAATGTAACACCCTAGCCCACCGTGAGCCTGGAATGCTACTGAACTAACATTAAATAACACTAACCAAGGCAATTGCTAATAAATTTCGACGGAACCTCCCTTGTAAAAACAGTTACAAAGGGGATTCCAATAGACATGTAAATCATAAATAACTAAATCATCAACTCTAATCCACAATAAATAATCAAATCATGCTAAGTGACTAACAAAACTAGAGAAGTATAAAGTTCCACTACTCATAATTATTACACTTAATCCATTGCATGAAACATAACATAATAACCTTTGAGCAATTCGCCCAACACTAAGAAACATGGTCTGAAGTTTAATTCATCTTTATTTGGTTCATGATGTGTGTGTGTGTGACTATCACTCTATTTCCCCATGCATGTCGTTCTTGGATCGGTACCTAAAACAACATTAAAAGCAAGAGTGAGTCCACAGACTCAAAGCAAGTACTGAGAATAAAGCTATAATATCGCATCCATACATATAGGAGATCAACAATAATACATCTCACATGCAAATGCAATGCTCAAGGATCCTTTCTCTTTATCTTTCTTTGTGCATTACACCGTAATGCAAAGTATGCAACCGTCGCCGCATACCCATGCCTCAGGCGCGCGCACGCACAGGACCAATTGCCCAATACTCCGAAGTATTGGGGACCTCAAGCCCACACTCCACGAGTGTGAGGATCTCGGGCCCGTCACCTTCATGACGGGATCTCAAGGAAAACATACTTGGTCACCACGTGACCAAGCCTCAACATGATCTCAATATGCACATGCTCATCATTTAATCATCATCAAATTACCACAAGACGATAGCATCATACGACAATAGAGCATAAACATATTTGAAGCATCCACAAATCTTAAACCAACAATATGCCAACAATCTCATTATGCTATCACATATCGAAAAACACTCAAACATGACCAATCAATCACAACCACGAATCAAACAATGCACTTGCCTTAACCGCATGAGAATGGAGGACGTGAAGACGGTGCTGCCTCTGGAACCAAACCC
Source organism: Ampelocalamus luodianensis (assembly GCA_036346255.1). NCBI lineage: Eukaryota > Viridiplantae > Streptophyta > Magnoliopsida > Poales > Poaceae > Ampelocalamus > Ampelocalamus luodianensis. The sequence goes on from CM070640.1 coordinate 30,048,389, forward strand.
CCACCTAATACATTAAGAACATAAACTAAGACCACAGTAACGAAAAACATGAATTATATAAGCGAACTCATCAAATAGTAGATTGCAACGCGATCCCAACCCCACATTCCTAAGTGCTGAACTGCCCTCTGTGAACAATCAAGTTCTAAAATTCATAACTTTCACTACAGGGGTCCAAATAAGGTGTTCTTGGACTTCATTGAAAGGTTATCAAATTTTCCAACTAAACCTAGTTGGTGAGCTCCCTGATTCGGCCATCTAAAATCACTTTTAAGCCGATTAACAAAACATCGATTTCACGTCAGACTTTCTGGACAGAGCACTAAAACTATCATAACTTTCAGCTCGTTTATCCAAATTTCGCGTTCTTGTGCTTCCCTGAAAGCTATGATAATTATCTACAACTTTCATTATACTGATATCCTCTAATTATCTCTTTAACTAATCATAAAGGTTAGATTACTAAAACCTGTCCAAAAACTGACAGAGTTGCAGAACAGCCGCACAAATAAATTCATAACTTTCGCTACAGAGGTCGAAAAATTATGTTCTAGCACTTAATTGAAAGCTATTGACGTCCTCTACAACTTCTTAGGAGACGTCCGAGACTGAATCCGCACTTAACTATATCAAAACGTCTCTCTAACACGATCTGCCCTTAGGCGACAGAACTACCAACATTGATTAACTATCCAAAATGCATCGGATCAAAGGGGAATTGAGGTTACCCTTGAAGAATCGTAGGAGATGACGAACCACCCCTACGAAGGAGATCCTCCTCTTCCCCTTCTCTTCTTCTTCTTCTTCTTCTTCTTCTTCTTCTTCTTCTTTTGGTCGGCAGCACTGAAGGAGACGGCGCAAGGAGGCGGGGCGGTGCTGTTCATGGGGAGTATCAGAGCAGTGGCGCATCTGTAGCACGTCATGCTACAGTACCACCCTAGGGTTTCCCCCTCTTTTTAATGGTGGTCGGCCCCTCCTGGGCCTCCTGGGCCAAAGCCTGAGGCCCAGGTTGTCGAATAATTGCACAAACCCCCCTCTAATCCTCTATTAATTCTATTTTTTTCTAGTTGGGTCTTTCTTTTCACTTAAATAGACTTCGGGTATTACATTCTACCCTGTGAGGACCCCAATTTATTTGGTTTGTAACGCTTAACCAACCACCTGGTCCTAGCATTACAAATCAAATAAACCGAAACCTCGAGATATGTATACTTCCCGAAGCGATACACACTTCCACAAAAGTATGCATCAACTCCATTCCAAACATAGAGTCCAAACATCACACTACCAAACGGAAGATAAATAAATAGTAGAGTTATTAGCATAAAGGCCGACGGGCCAAAAGATACACAAATAACCAAGACAGATACTGGAAGCAAAGTGCCATAAGATGGCTATAAACAAAGCCAATCAGTGTGCCTTCAACCCACAAGGCATCTGACCGGACCGCCAAGTCTAGTCGTCCAACACGAAGCGGCAGCACAACTCACAAAAGTGAGGCCCTTGAGGCTCACCTTCTTCCTCTACAACAAAAACATTAAGCAAAACCAATGAGTACAAAGATTGTCTTTGTACTCGCAAGACTGACGTGTGAACTAGCAGACCTGTTCATATGCTACATGCAGGCTTATCTGGTGGAGGCCATATGTTTTATTTGCATAAAGCCAACTTCATTTGCAATAATGTAATACAGTTTGAAGGCAAGTTTGCAATTCATTTTTGGTTGAAATAACAGTAAGGATAATAATAACAAAAGAGTAAAGGTAAACAACCTAGAAGTGATTATCCCAATAGTCACCACAACAATAGCACGAATCCCAGATTCGTACCACCCTTCAAGTTTTTAATTTAAATGTTGTAGTCTAACTCTTGATAAGCTTACCCAAGCGTGTCCATCACCTAGAACGAGGCTATTCGAATAGTTTTAACCCTGCAGGGGTGTACCACTGTACCCACACTTCAGACCGCCTTTAAGCCATAGCACACTACCGAAGGTATGCCGGCACAGCTAAGTCCTACGAGACTTTTTCCAATCTTGTGTATTAACTACGAGCCGCTCGTATGGATAGAAATCCATACGCTTACATGGTAAAGCCGAAAAGACAACTACCTTTGCGGGGTAAAGCTTTTCGGACAACTACCATGCTCCCAACACCATCCCTCCTGCGACCTCCTACGACCCGGAGCCAATACACGCCAAAGTACTAGGTCAAGAGAGGTCTCATACCCTCTAGTGTGGTTAGCACGCGAAATGCTGGATAATGTGTACTCACAAGATGTTCGGTCCTTAATTGACTCGGCACCTTTCGATCACACCCAACAGATCACACCAATCTTACCATTGTGCCCAAGTCTAAATCATTTTTATTTTGTTTTCATTTTTAGATTTGTAAATAACAAGGCATAAGAACAATAATAATTTCATGTGATCAAGATTATCGACTAAGTCGATAATCGCCCAATTCTACCGGAAGCTAAGCATGGCTAAGCATCTGAACACGTAAACTACTAAGTGATAAGAGTTCATCCAACGAACTCTAATCACAGCAAGTAACCTAGGCTCAGGTAGTAGAGATCAATATTTCACCTACAAGATATGCAGCTACGGATTTAACTAATCAATTTAACACAAATTAAGCAATGCATACATACAATTTGAAACAAAATATTAGATTTTAAAATGGGATTAACATGATCAAACCGCTTGCTTGTGGGGCACTGCTCAATATGCTCAACCTGTTGCAGAGGATCGTTCTCAGAGTTACCGCAAATGTCGAAGCCTAACGATTGAACAAATAACAGCGAATAAGAACGAATAACACCGGCAAAACTCAAACATTCAAATATAAACACAAATTCATACACCTAAGCTAGACCATCACAATAGGAATAACAAAATAGCTGCTACAAAGATGTTTCAAATTATACATGCTTTCATGTGATTGATCTACCCACTCACTTATTTACCAAGTTAACCACAAAATCAATCCTCTTATATGTTTTAATCTTTCGACAGACTTTGATGGTGATTGTGTGCACATCTATTAACTAAGCATCAGAATAACACAATAGAAGTAGCTAGCTATTCTAATGCCACCATTACTGATATGACTTCATTTAGGCCTATAATGTGCTTCAAGAGGACAATTACTATCTTATCAATCAACTAATAGACACTAAGACATTTTCTAATTAAGATTGGGTTTGAATAACATTTCAGCTACTACACACCTAAGCATCATACCAATATATTGTAAGGTTATCAAAATTCAGCATGCTATTACTCCAAATCTTACTACACTTGATAAATCAAAAGTACAAAGACAACACTAGCTCAACTACACCTTCCTTAATCATACAAGCCACAAGGAATGAAACCTATAAATATTAACTAAACGACTTCATTCATGCTAACCTCAACTACTAGGGGAACCATCAAACACTAACATAATTTGAAAAGCAAGCCAATCTACCAAGTTCAGTAACTGACAACAGAGGAAACACAATATGACAACAGAGAAAAGCCTACAGGGACTAGCAACTACTTGCTTCTAACCTCAAACCCAAATCTTGATCATACAAGAGCTTGAACTAATGAACAATCACAAACATGCTTAACAACTAATAAACAGGTTTTAAGGGAGTGGGCCCCACTGTCAGCCACATCAGCAACAGGGAGCTCAAGGAAGAACAGGAGGCTCTGGCCGATTTGGGCGGTGGTGGTCGCCGGCGGTGGAGTGGTGGCGCGGCGAAGGTGAGCTCAAAAATGGGTTACCCAGAGTGAATGGAAGCTAGGGGTGGCAGTGGTGTGGCTTGAGCGGCACCGTGGCGGCGCGGCGACAGCTCGCGGCGGCCGGCCGTGGAGGTGATAAGGGGCGACAGCGCCAGAGAGGAAGACGATGAAAACTAGTGCGCGCATGAGCATCAGTGAGGCTCCAGGAACTCACCGGTGTGCTCGGCGACGACGGAGAGGCACCGGAGTGGCGGCGGCGAGCTGAGGCGCGCAAGGTGGTCAACGGCGGCAGAGCTCGAGGTGAGCGAGAGGCGTGTGAGTGAGCGGAGAAGGAAGGTGGAGTCCAGCGATGCTCACCGAGCGAAGAATCGAGTGGAGCTCACCGGAGAAGACGCGCGCGGAAGAGGCGGTTTCGGCCGGACTTGAGAAGAAGGGCGCGCGGCTCCACGATGACGAGACTCGAATTTCTTGAGGTTCGCTTCCACGGGATGCTAGGCACACCGTGGCGCTTCTCGGCGATGACCGGAGATCACCGGGCGCTAAAACGCTCGGAAGCGCGCGGCGGCGCTCGGCTCGAGCTCGGTGGAGAAGAAAGGCGTGGAGAAGAAAACGAGGTAGGAACGCCCTCGCGGCTTTTGTAGGAGCGGCGGAGGCAGCGAGGTGAGGCGTGGGGCGGTGAAAAGACCGGTGAGGCGAGGTGGCGCGTGCATGCGCGCGCGGCCGGCGAGAGCGCGCGCGGCGGTGCGCGAGGCCGGCGCGGCGACGTGGCGGGAAGACTGCAGGTGGGACCGCTCTGTCGCCGAGAGAAGGGGCGGCTCGAGTCGGATGCAGTGCGGTGCGACGAGTGGGTTTAACTCGATCAAGATCATATCGACCGTTGGATCTTACACGGACGATCGAGATCGATAGAGCAATAGGACGATCCGATTGTATGCGCAAGCGTGGACCGTGCGATCTGCATCGGACGGTCACGAGCGAAAGACTTCGGCGACGCAGCGAGTGGCGGTCGGACTTAAGTTGGGCTCGGTCCGAGCCGATGAACGATGAATACCGATTTGGAGTTTTAAAAGGTGAGAGAGTTTGGAGAATTTTTAGAGGTAGTTCCCGAGCTCCAAAAATTCCGAAATTTTATGGTAGCTACAAGGACAGAGAACAACATTGCATAAATTTTCCAGAACTTTTATACACTGCATTGTTCTGCAGAAAATTCACAAGCTGCTGACCTAGGGTTTGACCAGAAATTCAAACTAGTTTGACTTGGCCATTTGAAATAGCAAATAAAATCTAAAAAATGTGAAATAATTCAAGGAGGTAGATAGGATGATCAAGATGATAGGAAAATTATTTGCAGAGGATGATCACAAGTTTGAAGGCTAGGAATTTCTTGACAACAATTTCCAATCACGAATTAAATTCTAAAAATTGAAATTGCTAGGAAAATTTGGAAAACTACCAAATGATATGATGAGACAGCAAAAGTTTTTATTTCTCCTCAAAATTTTACATTTGAAACATAAACCCTAACTTAGGGTGCATTACAAATCCCCCTTACGGGAATCTCGCCAGAGATTACGATCATTGGAGAAGAAGGGCGGGTGTCTGCTCGGAGGCGATCCTCCCGCTCCCAAGTGGCTTCATCCTCGGAGTGGTTCGACCACGAACTCTAAGGAACTTGATCACACGGTTCCTCGTCTGCGTTCGACTTCTTGAGGATCTGAGCGGGCGCTCACGATAAGACGGATCTTCTTGCACATCGATATTTTCCAATGGCGTTTCCTCCACGGGAACACGAAGACACTTCTTCAATTGTGATACATGGAAAACATCATGCACCCCTCAAGTGTAGTGGCAATTCTAACTTGTATGCAACAGCTCCACTTTCTTGATGATACGATCGGCCCGACATATCGAGAGCTAGTTTGCCCTTGACACGAAGCAGCGATGTCCCTTCAAAGGTGAGACTTTGAGATACACAAAGTCATTGGGTGAAAACTCACTCACGGCGGCGCCGTCTGCATAGCTCTTACGCACGGTGAGCTACGCGCAGCGCTCACGAATCAAGCGAACTTGACTTTCGGCCTCATTGATGGAATCGGGCCAAAGCGCCTTTCACGGTTCGACCGGTTCAACGGTGTTACGCATCGCCTCCCATATAAGGCCTCAAGCGGTGCCATACAGAGACTAGCACGAAAAATTTGTTGTTATAAGAAGTGCGCAAGTGGCAAACACTTCTCGATTCTTCCCATAGGAAAGAACACGAGCGCACGAGCATATCCTCTAACACACGGTTGTGGCGCTCCGTCGACCATCGATCGAGGTGATAGGCGAGTGAAAGAAAGACGGTTCCCATGGCCTCTTGCGGACTATGCCAAAGTCGGGAAGTGAAAGGAACCACGATCGACACAATCGTTCATGGCACACCATGCAAGCTCTGTCGGGATATGTAGAGGTCCGCCAATTTCTCGACGCGAGGCGATGCGCCTTGGCGCGAAAGTGTGCTACTTTTGTCAATCGGTTAATAACCACCCGGATAGCATCCTTCCCAAGAAGTGCGGGGCAAACCGGTGATGAAGTCCGTGCCTACGAATCCACTTCCATTACGGTATAGGCAAGGGTGGAGAAGACTCTTTGGGCCGATGCTCGGCCTTAACACGACAACATCGTCGCATCGGCAACGAACACGACAATCTCGTGCTTCATGCGAGTCCACGAGAATCTCGGCGCAAATCTTGGTACATTTTGGTGGCCGGGATGGATGGACAAAGGCGAATCATGGGCTTCATGGAGAATCAAATCCCGCAGTCAGGACCTTTGGGACCACGAGGCGCTTGCCCAAACCATACAACACCGTGCTCATCTTACGTGAAACACTTGGCTGATCCATTCACGATGTTACGCTTGATTTTACCCACACCATCATCGATTCTTTGTCTTTGCCTTGATTTGATCCACCAAGGTCGGTTGCACAACCGAGCGACAAAGGAACCATGCTCAACCAAACCCAAGTTGAGGCGCTGAAATTACGTAAGAAGTGCGAGTTCTTGCTCTTGGATCATCAGTATTGCAATACACCTTTCGGCTAAGTGCATCGGCAACCACATTAGCTTTGCGGGATGATCTGAATACCCATATCATAATCTTTGATCAATTCCAACCATCTCCTCTGCACGAGGTTCAGATCTGTTGGGTGAACAAATATTTCAAGCTCTTGTGATCGAATACACCTCACGGTTTAGATCGGATAATGCCGCCAAATCTTGAGTGCATGAACCACGTGACAAGCTCTAAATCATGGGTGGGATAATTGAGCTCATGAGGTCTCAACTGCTGGATGCATAGGCAAGCGCCTTGCCTTCTTGCATAAGAACACACAGAGTCCTGCAGAGAGGCATCGCAATAAATATCGAAGCTCTTGTGGATATCGGGAAGAGTAGGGCGGGGTGAAGTCAATCGCTGTTTGAGCTCTGAAAGCTCTCATCACAAGCGAGAGGACCACACAAACCTCTTGTCCTTCTTGAGCAATTCGGTCATCGGCCAGCGATCTTGGAGAAATTCTCGATAAAGCGGCGGTAGTAACCGCTAAGCCAGAAAACTCCGCACATCTGTAGATGACTTGGTGACCCAAGATAGAACATCGGCCGACCTTCTGGGATCCACGGCTACACCTCGGTTGAAAGAACATGGCCCAAGAATGCCACTTCCTTCAACGAACTCGCATTCTTTGAACTTTGCATATAGTGGTGTTCCGCAATTTGCCCAAAACAATCCTCGGATGCTCGGCATGCTCGTTCGATCTTGGAATAGATAAGAATATCATCAATAAAGACCACCACAAATTTATCCAAATACTCCATGAATCTGAATTCATAAGGTTCATGAACAAAGTGGAGCATTGGTTAGGCCGAAAGACATGACGGTATACTCGTAAAGACCATAACGAGTAGTGGCCGTCTTTGGAATATCTTCGATCCGATCTGACTGATGATACCCCATTCTCAAATCAATCTTTGAGAACACAGGCTCCGATCCATGGATCGAGCAGATCATCAATGCGAGGCGGAGGATATTTGTTCTTCACCGTCACCTCATTGAGAGGACGGTAATCAACACACATACGCAAAGTCTTGTCCTTCTTCTTCACAAAGATCACGGACAACCCCAAGGAGATGGTGGGGACGGATGAAACCCTTTGCTTGAAGCTCACCTAATTGCTTCTTCAATTCCTCCAATTCATTGGGGGCATCCGATCTGGCGCCTTGAAATCGGGCGATGCAGGGCAGCAACTCAATGACAAACTCAAGGTCTCGAGCGAGGCATCCGGGTAAATCATCGGGAAAACATCCTCAAACTCACAAGCGGTGGGAACCTCACGAATTTTCAAAGTCGGCTTTGCGACAAGTGTACAAAGGTGCGACCCTTGCGGTGAGGAAAAACCGACTGTTCGCCATAAAGGTTGGTGAGAAAACCATCTTCATGGCTGTCGATCATCCCAAATGTTGGGACAACCAATCCATGCCAAGAATTACATCGGGCTCATTGAGTCGGCGAGGATGAGATTTGCGAGAATCCCCTCCTTTGACTATGATAGGAACATCCAGCCAGCGTAAATCGGCTCTCATTTCCGACCCGGAGCGGATGAGCAAAGGAACTCCCAAAGGAACACCGTGAAGACCACTAGCGGCAGCAAATGATCTTGAAATAAAAGAATACGATGCTCCGAATCAAATAACACTGCAGCGGGGACGAATTGACAAAAGTGTACCCATCACGACATCCGCGCCTCTGAGCCTCCTCGGTGAAAGGTGGTTGACTCGACCATTGCTCGCACCACAGGGCTTCGGATCATCTTACAGTCGGTGGGTGACCACTCCCCGCCGCGTCCTCCATTAGGGCGAGGGCTCTGCAACACTCTAAGGGCAGAATTTGCATAATGGCCCTTTGGTGACAACGAAACAAGTAACCTCGGCGCCGGATTGCGGAGGCCACTCTGTCTTTGGATCACAGCGACGTGGCATTTGGCTCACGGCTGTGGTGGACGAGCTGGCGGCGATGGCCTCGGTCTTTGGTGGAGCAAAGGCAGGTCCTGGTCTGGCCCGGCCGGGCGAGTGAGCGGTGTGTGGCGATCGATCGCCTCCACTTGCGCTTGCGGGACTCACCCAGCGCCTTAGCCTTATGCTCGGCAACAATGGCCTTATCTACCAAGGCACGAAAGTCGAGAGAAGTCCACAATAGATAGCTTGTCCTGCGGCTCCTCGAACAAGCCATCCATAAACTTCTCTGCTTGGCCTCATCGAGGCCACCTCACCGAGCATAACAGGCGGATGATTAAACTCGTAGAGTACTCCGTCACGGACTTGCGCCCTTGTTTGCGCGAGAAACTCTTTCTTCTTGACTTCATCGGGCCATCGAGGATGTGGGCCCGACGAAAAGCGATATGAACTCCTCCACGCGACCACATGGCGGGTGCATGGCGAATAGTTCTCCCACCATGAGTGCTGCGCCCTCAAGGCGGTGGGGCGCGAAGAAGTGTCTTCTCTGGGCACGACAACGAGCTATGTTGAGCTTCGCTCAACCATGCGCGACCAATCATCCGCATCAAGAGGGTCCTCGAGGCGGGAGAAAGTCGGCGGTGCGTGCGGAGGAACTCGCAAGTCCCCGTGAGTCGGTGCGCCACCACCCGGCAGGAGTGGAGGTATTCTAGCAATAACCTCCAAGATGCGCGTCACGGTCCATGCGATTTCGCTCGATCGGCGAGAACCTCGACCATGGTCGGATGAGGGGAAGCTCCTCATCATGACCGGCCTTTGTTGGCGCCACGCGTTCTCGGCCATCTGTTTCACTAAGACAAGTTAGCGACAAATCTAAGAGCAAGAAAGCCCAAAATTCACGAAAATAGTCAAAACAAAGCAAAAGCAGGTGAAGTCCAAGCGGCAAAAATCGGACACATAACTACTCACTTTACATCTTACCTATTATCCCCACAAGTTTTAGTTGGATTAAACTTCATGGTTCTCCCAAAACTAATTTAACAGTGCATAACTATCTTTTGAAAGGAAAGAGAGAAACCAAGTTTTAAAACTCAAATTAGAGTAAGATGAGAGTAGAAGGCTAAGATAGATAAGGAGTAAATCACGAGAATCGCCTAGATTTTTATAAACCCTTTTGATACTTTGAAAATAAGCCTTTCCAAAATATCCTAAGGGCGACTATGCTTGGGTTACTACGGTCGAATGGCTCGATACCAACTTTGTGAGGACCCCAATTTATTTGGTTTGTAGCAGCAACCAACCACGGTCCTAGCATTACAAATCAAATAAACCGAAACCTCGAGATATGTATACTTCCGAAGCGATATAAACACCTCCCACAAAAGTATGCATCAACTCCATTCCAAACATAGAGTCCAAACATCACACTACCAAACGGAAGATAAACAAATAGTAGAGTTATTACAGGACAAAGGCCGTGTGCCAAAGATACACAAATAACCAAGGCAGACAGCGGAAGCAAAAGTGCCATAAGATGGCTATAAACAAAGCCAATCGGTGTGCCTTCAACCACAAGGCATCGGCCAGGACCGCCAAGTCTAGTCGTCCAACACGAGCGGGCACAACTCACAAAGTGAGGCCCTTGAGGCTCACCTTCTTCCTCTACAACAAAAACATTAAGCAAAGCCAATGAGTACAAAGATTGTCTTTGTACTCGCAAGACTGACGTGTGAACTAGCAGACCTGTTCATATGCTACATGCAGGCTTATCTGGTGGAGGCCATATGTTTTATTTGCATAAAGCCAACTTCATTTGCAATAATGTAATACAGTTTGAAGGCAAGTTTGCAATTCATTTTTGGTTGAAATAACAGTAAGGATAATAATAACAAAAGAGTAAAGGTAAACAACATAGAAGTGACTATCCCAATAGTCACCACAACAATAGCACAAATCCCAGATTCGTACCACCCTTCAAGTTTTTAATTTAAATGTTGTAGTCTAACTCTTGATAAGCTTACCCAAGCGTGTCCATCACCTAGAACGAGGCTATTCGAATAGTTTTAACCTGCAGGGGTGTACCACTGTACCCACACTTGAGGACCGCCTTTAAGCCATAGCACACTACAGAAGGTATGCAGCCTGACTAAGTCCTCGAGACTTTTCCAATCTTGTGTATTAACTACGAGCCGCTCGTATGGATAGAAATCCATACGCTTACATGGTAAAGCCGAAAGACAACTACCTTTGCGGGTAAAGCTTTTGGACAACTACCATGCTCCCAACACCATCCCTCCTGCGACCTCCTGCGACCGGAGCCAATACACGCCAAAGTACTAGGTCAAGAGAGGTCCCATACCCTCTAGTGTGGTTGTGCGCGAAATGCTGGATAGCGGTACTCACAAGATGTTCGGTCCTTAATTGACTCGGGCACCTTTCGATCCCAACAGATCACACCAATCTTACCATTGTGCCCAAGTCTAAATCATTTTTATTTTGTTTTCATTTTTAGATTTGTAAATAACAAGGCATAAGAACAATAATAATTTCATGTGATCAAGATTATCGACTAAGTCGATAATCGCCCAATTCTAGGAAGCTAAGCATGGCTAAGCATCGAACACGTAAACTACTAAGTGATAAGATTTAACTAATCAATTTAACACAAATTAAGCAATGCATACATACAAATTGAAACAAAATATTAGATTTTAAAATCTGGGATTAACATGATCAAGCGCTTGCTTGTCAATTCTTTGCTCAATATGCTCAACACATTGCAGAGGATCGTTCTCAAAGTTACCGCAAATGTCGAAGCCTAACGATTGAACAAATAACGTGAATAGAGCACGAATAACAAAGCAAAACTCAAACATTCAAATATAAACACAAATTCATACACCTAAGCTAGACCATCACAATAGGAATAACAAAATAGGCTGCTCTGAGAGATGTTTCAAATTATACATGCTTTCGTGTGATTGATCTACCCACTCACTTATTTACCAAGTTAACCACAAAATCAATCCTCTTATATGTTTTAATCTTTAAACGGACTTTGATGGTGATTGTGTGCACATCTATTAACTAAGCATCAGAATAACACAATAGAAGTAGCTAGCTATTCTAATGCCACCATTCTTGATATGACTTCATTTAGGCCTATAATGTGCTTCAAGAGGACAATTACTATCTTATCAATCAACTAATAGACACTAAGACATTTTCTAATTAAGATTGGGTTTGAATAACATTTCAGCTACTACACACCTAAGCATCATACCAATATATTGTAAGGTTATCAAAATTCACATGCTATTACTCCAAATCTTACTACACTTGATAAATCAAAAATCAGAGACAACACTAGCTCAACTACACCTTCCTTAATCATACAAGCCACAAGGAATGAAACCTATAAATATTAACTAAACGACTTCATTCATGCTAACCTCAACTACTAGGGAACCATCAAACACTAACATAATTTGAAAAGCAAGCCAATCTACCAAGTTCGATGGCGACAACGGAGGAAACACAATATGACAACAGAGAGAAAAGCCTACGAGGACTAGCAACTACTTGCTTCTAACCTCAAACCCAAATCTTGATCATACAAGAGCTTGAACTAATGAACAATCACAAACATGTAACAACTAATAAGCAGGTTTTAAGGAGTGGGCCCCACTTGTCACCACATCGACAACGAGGAGCTCAAGGAAGAACGAGGAGGCTACGGCCGATTTGGGCGGTGGTGGTCGCCGGCGGTGGAGTGGTGGCGCGCGAAGGTGAGCTCAAAAATGGGTTACCAGAGTGAATGGAAGCTAGGGGTGGCGGTGGTGTGGCAGCGCGCAGTGGCGGCGCGGCGGCGGCTCGCGGCGGCCGGCCGTGGAGGTGATAAGGGCGGCAGCGCGAGAGAGGAAGGCGATGAAAACTAGTGCGCGCAGAGCATCGGTGAGGCTCGAGAACTCACCGGTGTGCTCGGCGGCGGCGGAGAGGCGCCGAGTGGCCCGGCGGCGAGCTGCGGCGGCGCAAGGTGGTCAGCGGCAGCGAGGCACGAGGTGAGCGAGGGCGTGTGAGTGGCGGAGAAGGAAGGTGGAGTCGAGCGTGCTCACCGGCGAAGAATCGGTGGAGCTCACCGGAGAAAACGCGCGGCGGAAGGCGGTTCGGCGGACTTGGAGAAGAAGGCGCGCGCTCCACGATGTGGAGATTCCGAATTTCTTGAGGGTTCGCTTCCACGGGATGCTAGGCACACCGTGATGCTATCGGCGATGACCGGAGATCACCGGGCGGCTGAACGCTTCGAGCGGCGCGGCGCGCTCGGCTCTCGAGCTCGGTGGAGAAGAAAGCGGTGGAAGAAACGAGGTAGGGAAGGCCCTCGGCGCTTTTGTAGGAAGCGGCGGAGGCAGCGAGGTGAGGCGGTGGGCGGTGAAAAGACCGGTGGCGAGTGGCGCGTGCATGCGGGCGGCGCCGCGAGAAGCTGCGGGCGGCGGTGCGGGGGCTGGCGCGATGGCGTGGCGGGAAGACTGCGGTGGGACCGCTCTGTCGGCGAGAGAAGAGGCGGCTCGAGTCGGATGCAGTGCGGTGCGGCGAGTGGGTTTAACTCGATCAAGATCATATCGACCGTTGGATCTTACGGACGATCAAGATCGATAGAGCAATAGGACGATCCGATTGTATCATAGCGTGGACCGTGCGATCTGCATCGGACGGTCACGAGTGAAAAGACTCGGGCGAATGAGCGGTGTGCGGTCGGACTTAAGTTGGGCTCGGTCCGAGCAGATGAGCGATGAATCTGATTTGGAGTTTTAAAAGGCTGAGAGAGTTTGGAGAATTTTTAGAGGTAGTTCCCGAGCTCCAAAAATTCCGAAATTTTTATGGTAGCTACAAGGGACAGAGAACAACATTGCATAAATTTTCCAGAACTTTTTATGCACTGCATTGTTCTGCAGAAAATTCACAAGCTGCTGACCTAGGGTTTGACCAGAAATTCAAACTAGTTTGACTTGGCCATTTGAAATAGCAAATAAAATCTAAAAAAATGTGAAATAATTCAGGGAGGTATATTGGATGATCAAGATGATAGAAAAATTATTTGCAGAGGATGATCACAAGTTTGAAGGCTAGGAATTTGCTGACAACAATTTCCAATCACCAGAATTAAATTCTAAAAATTAGAAATTGCTAGGAAAATTTGGAAAACTACCAAATGATATGATGAGACAGCAAAGTTTTATTTCTCCTCAAAATTTTACATTTGAAACATAAACTCTAACTTAGGCTGTTACATACCCCCTTAAGCAGATTCGACCGAATTCTTCTCAGCGATCCACTTGAATGAGCACCAAAGGCGAACTTAACAAGTGTTAACACATACACGGCGTGAGCGACTGCGCATAAGGCTCGCGCATCACGAGACCTCTAGCTTCCAAGTCATTTTCTCTCGGACATATGGGACCACCGCACCTTGATGCAATTGGCGTATTACGCCTCATTACAACGACCGAGGCGACGGAACCACTTAACGGATAGGACTTGAAGATGCGACATTACTCATTGGTTATGAGATCTTATGAAACCTCACACTCCAAATACCTCAAGCCTCCTCTGAACACCGGGTCATACAAATGTTATATTCCCGCTCAGGACTCGAGATAGTTCTAGCAATTTGCCATCTTCAGTATCCCACATCTTCGAACAACCAAATATACTTTAGGCTATCTATCTCTTGGTCCAAACCACAAAAATTGCGTAAACATATGGAACTCTTGTTCCATCGTTTCGATCGACCTCTTCATCATAACAATTAGATCCTCATTAAGCGGGGATCACGCAACAAAACTTATTTTAGTCAAGTTTTAATAATTAGATTCAACTGAAAATAGAGGTTTCATAATGTAATTCCAACTTTCCTCCAAAACACTCAAATCCAAAATCGAGATTCTTCACAAAAACCTTCAATCCTTCCAACTCAGCGGTTTGCAATTGAGCACCACATAAGCCAAAAGAGAATTTGCTCGAATGCCCAAATCAAACACTTTATTTTTTCCCTGAACAAGAAAGAACCACCTTGCCAACAAAGAGGCAACTCAAATTGTACATATTCTTCGTCATAAACCCAACTCAACCAAGAACCACTAGAGCACTTCTCTACTCGAGAGAACATTCTTTTCTCGGATGTTCTTTTAAGAAACAAACCCTTTTCGAATCATGGGTGTCTAGAACTATCACACTAACTCCTTCCTCTTAGCGACAATCCCAAAATGATCCTCAAACCAAAAAAACAACCATACTTATTTAGAGGACTCTATTAATCCACAAAAGGATTCTCTAGTCCACTTCTATTCCAAGGAATTTTCTTGATAAGATTGCGAACACCTCAATAAAGATTTTCACCCACAACCCCATCATCTCACTCTGTTAAAGATAATCAACTTGAATTCTTAGCACACACACTCTTTTACTTTACCCAAATATTCTATCAAAGATCAACACACTATTCAAAATTCGCTCTTGTTCATCTACCTCTACACATAATATTAGGTCTCCAAGATCCTAGCATAAAATGCAAAGCCCAAAACCAACCTTCAAGTCTCCTACCATGAATCTGGTGTAATCGAGAAAATCCTCAAATTCGTTTACTAAAATTTCACACGCTCAACTATAACCTCGGTCATTAATATCAAGATTCCTCACTAATCAAATGCGCCCAAGGCGATTTATTTCACCAATCTTAGGCGTTCTCTAATCCACACTAATCCAATTCGATCGCACAACCACAATATACCCGTTCTCAAAACCTTAACTAATTGACGAGATTCAAACATACTCAATCACCAACGTTAATAAATGAATATATTCTTTGACCAAGATATCCTTAGAATTAATTTAACTCCCATAGGGTTACTCATTGAGGCGGGTCATACTTGACATTAGCTCAGTTCTGCTATCCCATTAATTAGCATGACACTTAGGTTCCTCTACACCGCTACTCTCATTAAACTTCACCACCACAACTCTTACGCACAATCATACTAAGTATCCAATTGCGATACTCTAATAAGTTTATCAAGAGTCCATAATTTTGATAATCCCAATATTCTAACATGGACAAAGGTTCTTGGATCATAATTAGCTATAAGTTCCACTAGTGAAACACTAATCGGTTGTATCCCAATGACAAACATTCCATAGAATTATCTCAATGAAGTTATAGGCCAAAACCAATACACCTTCTATTGTTCTTCACATAGTGGTTCCCACATCTCACCACTAACAAATACTTGTCCACCATATTACATTTTATAAGACTATGGCAACACAAGTTAGTTATTTCTTTTCTAAAAAGGAAAAAACAAACAAATACTAGTCTCAACACACAAGAACATCGTTGCTCCTCAGAGTGAGCAAGAGACCAAGGAGAACGATCGAATAACATTGATCTCATAATACAAAAGATGAGACCACGAGAAGGAGTTTCAAACATCAATAAATCACAATAAAACATTACCTTAGAAACTCAAGAAACACTTAAGCGGCAGCGATAGAAAAGTTGCAGGTTACAATTCTTAACTCTAAACCCAAATACTCATGATACTCATTTTTCGTCAACAAATAGATCAATTTCTTTGATTACATCATTACTTGCCAACCCAAACAAGAAGTGCCTTTAAAACCAAATTACATTAATCACTTAAGAACTAAATAGAACCTTCCAATACGCCACATTGGTCAAACTAATATCATCTCGACATAAATCATGAACAACCAAAGGATCAAGAATGCCAAACTCCAAACATTTCATTTATCCGATACTACGAAAAGCAATCGACTTATTTTCCCTCTAGAAGAATCATCACCACTCCGACGCGTCACAATCTCTTGTGGACAGTCTTACCAACACCAAGAATAATTCACTCTTAATAAGATTCGTTATCCTCAACTCTTCCCTTATTAAGCCACCAAAGGCTCACCAAAATGTTATGTACCCTTTTATCATCTCATCCTCAAATGAGTGCATACCAAATTCTTACACCCTCACTACAACAACCACTTTATTTTAGAGGGAACTAACTACACAATTTAAAAGGTTATTCCAAAGCCCTTCCATCAAAAACATACTATTATCTGATAGTTCTACCATCATGTAAATCCCATCAATTTTTCTCTCAGTAAAGCTCAACACCAAACTTTAATAGACAATAATTGCACCTAACAATTACATACAATCACTAAGCATCCACCAAGGGTTACTCCAAGATTAATATCCACTAACACAATAATCTAACTCCTTTTGTACTTAACCATCCCAAACGGTTAGGTTAATCCATTGCGATCCGTTAATCCAATTTACCAAAGAAGTTTACCAAATGTATTACTCTTAATGATCAACTCAATTCATCAATGTTCCACACTTCTTGTTAGCTCTACTGTTTACAATTAGGTATAGTTGTACTCTTAACCACGGCTCATCAAGAACTACTACAAGACACTTTCAAATTTATGAGCTTTCCTTTCAAGGATCTTAGTTATGATCGATCATGCACACACTCTGCAGACCTAACTTTGATAACACATATCATATCCATTAATTGCTTTAATTATAACCTCTCATTAACCAAGACAAAACATCGCTCTGAGCTTTAACATCTTCTTTCATAAAGAGAACCATTATTCGCCAACACTCAAAATACCAAAGAGATACATTGAGTCAAAGTCTCCATGTACTAAGGACTTACAAAAAGAAACTTTCATTATCAATTCATCAAGTGAAATAAATGGGTCATGCTTTCAAGTAAGAAAGACGGAACTCCAATACAAATGCCGTATTGACAACTAACCAAGTCCACCACCACAAGAATAACTCAACAATTGAAAAAACAATAATTGCTTCATGGGACAAGTTAAGCCAATAAAACATATCAATCTTTCTCAAAGAAACCCATCAAGCTGTAATGAACTCTGACCCAAAGAAATTCATCGACCACAAGCTGGACAAGAGCTAACCAAATTCAAATTCAAGGAGAGAACAACTCTTCTAAAGATACTCACTATCAACACTGTACTAAGATATACGAGGTAACCACTTCCCTATTCTCATACCATGACGGTGGTGTAACCTAATAAAACCGGGGCCACAACCACGATCTCAACCTCTCAACATGGGTTATCTCACACATAATAATTATATAATCAATTAATGAGCAATCATACTCAATTCATACAGCAATCATCAATACGATATAACGAAGCGAAAATGCAATGCTATGCCCATTCCCATTCTCATGCACGGTGTGTCAACTTTTAAGTTCATTAACCATTACAAAATTTTAGCAATTTAAGTTGCCTAAGTTGTAAATCCAATCACCACGGACCTACTACCGCTCGATACCAAGCTGTAACACCTAGCCCACCATGAGCACGGAATGCTCTTGAACTAACATTAAATAACACTAACCAAGGCAATTGCTAATAAATTTAGTGGAACCTCCTTGTAAAAACAGTTACAAAGGGATTCCAATAGACATGTAAATCATAAATAACTAAATCATCAACTCTAATCCACAATAAATAATCAAATCATGCTAAGTGACTAACAAAACTAGAGAAGTATAAAGTTCCACTACTCATAATTATTACACTTAATCCATTGCATGAAACATAACATAATAACCTTTGAGCAATTAAGCCAACACTAAGAAACATGGTGCGAAGTTTAATTCATCTTTATTTGGTTCATGATGTGTGTGTGTGTGTGTGTGTGTGTGTGTGTGTGTGTGTGTGTGTGACTATCACTCTATTTCCCCATGCATGTCGTTCTTGGATCGGTACCTAAAACAACATTAAAAGCAAGAGTGAGTCCACAGACTCGGCAAGTCTGAGAATAAAAGCTATAACATCGGCATCCATACATATAGGAGATCAACAATAATACATCTCACATGCAAATGCAATGCTCAAGGATCCTTTCTCTTTATCTTTCTTTGTGCATTACAGGTAATGCAAAGTATGCAACCGTCGCCGCATACCCATGCATGTGTGCGCCTGCGCACGGGGACCAATTGCCCAATACTCATAAGTATTGGGGACCTCAACCCACACTCCACGAGTGTGAGGATCTCGGCCCGTCACCTTCATGACGGGGATCTCAAGGAAAACATACTTGGTCACCACGTGACCAAGCCTCAACATGATCTCAATATGCACATGCTCATCATTTAATCATCATCAAATTACCACAAGACGATAGCATCATCGACAATAGAGCATAAACATATTTGAAGCATCCACAAATCTTAAACCAACAACATGCCAACAATCTCATTATGCTATCACATATCGAAAAAACACTCAAACATGACCAATCAATCACAACCACGAATCAAACAATGCACTTGCCTTAACGCATGAGAATGGAGGGCGTGAAGACGGTCTGCCTCTGGAGACCAAACCCCACCTAATACATTAAGAACATAAACTAAGACCACAGTAACGAAAAACATGAATTATATAAGCGAACTCATCAAATAGTAGATTGCAACGCGATCAACCCCACATTCCTAAGTGCTGAACGCCCTCTGTGAGCAGTCAAGTTCTAAAATTCATAACATTCACTACAGGGGTCCAAATAAGGTGTTCTTGGACTTCATTGAAAGGTTATCAAATTTTCCAACTAAACCTAGTTGGTGAGCTCCCCTGATTCGGCCATCTAAAATCACTTTTAAGCCGATTAACAAAACATCGATTTCACGTCAGACTTTCTGGATAGAGCACTAAAACTATCATAACTTTCAGCTCGTTTATCTACAACTTTCATTATACTGATATCCTCTAATTCTCTCTTTAACTGATCGTAAAGGTTAGATTACTAAAACCTGTCCAAAAGCGTGAGTTGCAGAACAGCCGCACCAATAAATTCATAACTTTCGCTACAGAGGTCGAAAAATTATGTTCTAGCACTTCATTGAAAGCTATTGACGTCCTCTACAACTTCTTAGGAGACGTCCGAGACTGAATCCGCACTTAACTATATCAAAACGTCCCTCTAACATGATCTGTCCTAGGCGACAGAACTACCGACATTGATTAACTATCCAAAAGCGCGCATCGGATCAAAGGGAATTGAGGTTACCCTTGAAGAATCGTAGGAGATGACAAACCACCCCTCTGAAGGAGATCCTCCTCTTCCCCTTCCTCTTCTTCTTCTTCTTCTTCTTCTTCTTCTTCTTTTTGGTGGTCGGCACGAGAAGGAGGCAGCGCAAGGAGGCGGGGGCGGTACTGTTCATGGGGAGTACTGTAGCAGTGGCGGCTCACCCTAGGGTTTCCCCCCTCTTTTTAATGGTGGCCGGCCCCTCTTGGGCCTCCTGGGCTAAAGCCTGAGGCCTAGGTTGTCGAATAATTGCACAAACCCCCCTCTAATCCTCTGTTAATTCTATTTTTTTTCTAGTTGGTTCTTCTCTCTAATACTTTCTTTTCACTTAAATAGACTTCGGGTATTACATTGAATGTACTCAGCAAAGCTGTGGGGAAAATGTATGCAAATAATATTTATGTAGGGCTTGACAAGAGAGGGTTGCGGGGTTAGTTTGCAAAAAGCAACATTGACACACTACTACAGAAATAGTCATCATAGACGGTTCGGAACCCTCATCACAGACGGTTTTCGAACCGTCTGGATAAGACAGTCTCGATAGCGAGTTCTTATTACGAGGCGGTGGGTGGCGTCTATGATCTGAATATCACGAGCGGTTTTAATAAAACCGTTTGTGAATGTCAATATCACGAGCAGTTACGTACAAAAGCGTGCGTGAAGTCGAGTATCACGAGCGATTACGTACACAAACCTTCTGTGAAGTCAGAGTATCACAGACGGTTTATGTTTAGAACTGCAATCAATGCATGGACAGTACATAAATTTTATCCCATTCTTCAACATATCCTGCTCGGCGGCTCTTCTAAAAGCAACCACGCCATTAATGTACTCTTGACTCACACGGTTCACACCATACATCCAGTTTCGGTCCATCTACGCTACACATATAACAAAATATATAGTGTCAAATTAGATTAATAAAATCTCTCTCAACCGCGCTCTCTCTCTCTCTCCATTTCCTTCCCTCTCACAGAACTTTAATATTATTCCAACCACCCAATGAAAAATATTATTCTATTCCCTTACATCCGGATGCAAAAGTTTGCATCGGTTCCTAGAGTTTTGCTTGAATAGCGGCTTCCACTTGTGGAATCGGTTCCTAGCATCAAATCTAGCCATTCGAACCGGCTAATTAGGCACGTAAATTGCAGATGCTCTAAAGGGTAGAGTTTCGGGATTTGTTCAAAATAGCTAATAACTGCATTCCTAATAATGGGATTAATTTCTTACTTACTACTTTGTGTGCTTTTTTATTATTCCTTGGTGCAGTTGCGAAATCCGCACAATTCCCTCTTCATGTATAGTTACCTGATGCTATGGAAGTACCCACTCCCATTTCGGCTCTTATACACGCGATCGATGCTTAGCATATTCTACAATATCTCAATTGGGTTATAAAGATTGTTACCCTCGGAGCTCACGACGAAAATACCAAATCGATCTCTTCATATTGCTGTCCTTCTCCCTCCCTTTCTCCTCTCCTTCTCCCTCCCTTTATCCTCTCCTTGTCCTCCCCTCTCTCTCTGTCGGCGTGTGATGGGCTTTATCGGGAAAGAGCGAGAAATGGGAAGAGCGGGGTACTCAGTATTTATAGCGAGGATATCACAGATGGTTCAAAATATGAAGCTATGCATGATAGGCATATATCCTGACGGTTTATTAAAAATGCGAGTCTATGAAATATCACTGACGGTGCTATTTATAAACCGTCACGTGATATGGGCGATTATCACGAGCGGTTTATGTAAATAGCCGTCAGTGAAATATCACACGGCAGTTCTATTAATAAACCGTCGTGATATGGAAGATTATCACGAGCGGTTTATTAATAGAACGGTTGTGATATTTCCTGACAGTTCTATTAATGAACCGTGCGTGATATGCATATCACGACGATTACTAATAAGAACCGTGCGTGGTAGGCAACAAAACAAATGCCGCACCGCGGACCCAACACGAGCGGTTTCAAATTAAATGCGTGATGGAGTGTCTACTATAGCCTGTTTTGTAGTAGTGATAGTAAATAGCATAAATAGATTGCAAAGCTCAAGTTAAAAGAGTAATACATAAATACATTTGTTTTCAAAGGAGGTCGTGAGCACCAACTCACTTAGACATGACATTTTGAGAAACCATCCCAATTTCTAGCCACTGGACCCCGTTGGCCACCTTGCCTCCTCTCCGCAACTGCAAGCAGGAAGAGACCTTTCAGGCTTCAGTTTTGAGCTTTTCTCACAATCTCATATTCTCATTCAGTCATTCTCAGTTTCTCACGGTCTCATGACACTCAGAACCTCAATCTCTCACGGTCTCACCTCACTACCTCAATCTGAGTTCAGACTTCACACAGTCACCCCTAGTCCACTAGTCCTCTACACTCTATAGGCTATAGCTCTACTCAGTTCTCACTTCTCAGATCTCAGTACTCACCTGTCCAAATATGCCCGATCACGGACCCGGTGGCCCGCTGCCGTAGTGCCCGATCTCGAGTCTTGGCTCCTTTGTTGGACCGCCCACGCCATCGCTGCCGGCCCGACCCGACCCGCGCGCAGCCCACCACGGCACCACGCGCCCACGCCCAAGCCACGCCGGTGTGCCGCCGTGCGCAGCCTTCGCCTTGGCTGCCGCCCTGTGTCGCGCGCCCGCGGTGTGCCTCCTGCCTGTGTGTCGCCTTCGCAGTTCGCCCTGCGTCGCTTGGCCGTGCGCCGCCTAGGTCAGAAATGGGGGGAAATGAAATGGGAATTGGGGTGGGAAGCGAAGCAGGAAGCGATGGTAGGTTGTTGGCGATGGGAGAAGAAGGGCTTCTTTGCTGGCTATGGCACTGTGAAATTTGAGTGGGTTGTGGCTTGTGGGGCTGTGGGCTAAGTGTCCTTGGCTGTCGGCAATGGGAGAACTAAGATTCTGAGAAGGCGGCGGAAGACGCCATTCCACATTTCCACCGAGCGCTATTTGGTAGGGGAAGGGTCGCCGCTCCGCTCGCCGGGGTCCGGGAAGGAGGGGGGTTTACCTCCGGCGCCGTCGTCTACCTCGGGCGGCAGCCCAGCCTTGCCCTATAGCTGGGTCCGCCCCTGATCGTGGGTACCCTAGTCAAAGAGGTCCTGTATTTGCTATCCGACCAAGTAACTGCTCGTGAAGTCAATGAACTAGCACTTGGACAAGTTCCAAGTATATTTTTTCCATGTGATGAATGGAATATGTGGCTTATTCATTCCAAACCACACGATGTTCTATAGCTTTAAGTCGCTGACACTAACCACCATATAGTTATATCTTCCACTGGCATCAACTGCCGAACAGTTGATACATTATCAACTGTCGTCATCCTCCGACCAGTTGCGACGCTTCCAACAGGCGCTTCTTCAAGGAGTAACTGCCACCACTTCGTCAACTACTTCAAGGAGAACACAAATGGTAGAAGGCAATCCAATTCGAAAGGTCAACAGACGATTGGATTTCATCTGAAACATTAGCATAGCAATTTGTACACCAAATGTAATTAGGGCTAGTCCACTGCATTGTCGAGGGCATCCCCTGTAATAGCCAGTTCATATCAATAAAGAACAGACTCATTCTCTCCTAAGAATTCTTTGCTATTTTCCTCTATTTTATTTCGTAAGATCGACGACTCAATCGTCGACATCTCTTAACCTCGGTGTTCTCGATCGTGCCCACTCGACAGATCCGGATCATCTGTTGTACTGCAGAGAATCCTACATGAACAGTGCTCTACGCTAATAAATTACCAATTTTTTGTGTACTGTAGCACTTAATCTAGTCCATTCGTTTTGGATCGGATGGTAGAGAAAATAAGCTAATGCGTATGACTGTGTTGCTCTGTATTAGCCTATGCTAATGCAGAGGATCCCTTCCACGCTGGACATGTTTGGTTCCTTCACTCATTCTTTTCCATGGTTTGCTCCTGTGCAAATTAATCCTTGCTTTCGGAGCAGTGACAATTTGGATCTCCTTAGAAAGCGAGAAAATAAGACCTTGCTAAAAATAAGACCAAGAAAGTATGAGCAAACAAACCAAATATGCCCTCGACCACCATATTCTGTGGTCCATGAACTGTTGTCAAGGCGAGATTGAGTCCAGATCAGAATGTGCACAAATCATGAGCGATTCTTCGCCTCTCCGGTTATGCACGTGCAGTTTCCACGAATGGTAATCAATCGTACTGATCTTAGTAACCCTATTTTAGTACATATAATCCATAGAACATGAGTATCCGGATGAAATATTTAGTCCTGGATCCGGAACCATTGGAGCTGGATATCGATGTCTCGTGCAGCGTATCCCCCGTACCATGATATCGATCGAGCGAGCGACCGATTTTTTTTCAATTTAGCCCTTTTTTTCGTAAAAAACGCATATTTATACCTCTGCTAGTCTTATTTCCAGTTTTGGACTCAGGGGGTCGGCGCCGTGAGTCATGGCGCCGAGGTCCCGAACCTTAGCCCGGTGGCCACGTTGGCGTTGCCCGGTGGCTAGGGTTGGGACCTCGGCGCCATGACTCACGGCGCCCGCTATGTTAGCTCGGCGTGAGTCACGCGGCGCCGGCTTTTGGGTCCGGCGGAAATAAGACTGCGGCGATAAATGTGCGTTTTAAAAAAAATAGCTAAATTGAAAAAAATACTGAGCGAGCGAGCGAGAGAGAGCCCGCGCGCGCGTCCGATGAGCGAGGACGACTGGACGAGGTGGGGCCTCGCCTCGTCGGGACATGTCGGCGCCCGAGGTGCTGGCGCCATAATTCGAGCGTTGAACCGGACGGACGACGAGGGAGGAGTTAGCAGCAGTACCCGCGTCCTGCCTGCCTGCTCCTGACGCGTGGGGCCACGGTGCCGGGAAGTGGCCGATGGGCGGAGAGAGGCTGCGGGTGGGGACCCTCGTCCTGCCACGTGAACCACGGCCCGCTCTTTTTTCTTAAGGTACTTATTATTATTTTGTTTTAACACCCATGCTATTTCATTACAGACTAAGTTTAAGGTTCCGTTTCTTTTGGTTTTTGGTTAATTTTTGTTTAAAATCAAGTGGCCAAATAGAGATATTATTCCGTTTTAAATAATAGAGCAGATCAGTGGGAACGTGACAGGAAC
Organism: Ampelocalamus luodianensis; assembly: GCA_036346255.1. Taxonomy (NCBI): domain Eukaryota; kingdom Viridiplantae; phylum Streptophyta; class Magnoliopsida; order Poales; family Poaceae; genus Ampelocalamus; species Ampelocalamus luodianensis. Next base: position 30,073,358 of record CM070640.1, read on the forward strand.
AACCATTGATAACATAATTTGTCTAACTTTAATCTGATTTGACTCATAGACAAACAGATTGCTATATTTTTTTCACAACTCCTTTTCCACGCCAGCTTTAAGAATAAGGAATTCTGGACACTGTTGGCTCTCTACACCATCTAAATTCCTAAACTAGCCCCCTCACCCACGAAATTCCAGATTTAGCCCCCTCTGACCAACTGCTACCGTCGGGTATAGCAGCAGCAAAGTTTCTACCATCCCCCACGGCAGCGAATTTTTTGCCGATACGGTCATTTTATGAAACGTATTTACACATATGGCCACTTTCGAAGTGTATTTGCAAAAATAGCACGTCGGCGCCGCGGTGACCCGCGCGCGCGCTCCCATGCGACACTGCGCCTGGCGCGAGCTCACCCGCGCCCGCCGCCACCTCGGCTCGCGCGGCGCTCTCACGCCCGCGAGCCCGCCTCCCCCGCCCCGCCACGTCGGCGCCGGGCCCACGCGCGCCGCGGCCGGTCCTGTGCGCCATGCGCGCCGCCACCCTCGGCGCGAGCTCACCTGCGCCCGCTCCCGCGCCTACACCCGCCCGCCTTGCCCGCCGCCGCGCCCCCACCTGCGCCACGCGCCCACCCGCCCGCGCCTTGCCCGCGCCGCGCGCCCCCGCTGGCCGCCGGGCGGGGTGAGCCGTGCCGGCTGAGCTGCATGCGCTCGTGCGCCAGCGCGCGCCGCCACCAGCACGCGCCCACGCCGGCGGCCTCGGGCGCGGGGTGAGCTGCGCCGGCTCAACTGTCGCGCCGCTTTAGGAGAGAGATTAAGGGAGAGGTTAATTAGGGTTAGGTGAGAGGTTATTTAGGGTTAGGGTTAGGGAAAATTTGTGGTAATTTTAAAATATAAAAATGAGTTGAACAAATTACGAATTTTTTTTGTGTAGTGTAATGAAATTTTATTTGTTTGTATAAATTTTGTATAATTTTATTTGTTTAGATATTTTATTGTTAATCGATATGATTGTGTTATTCTAATATGTGTTGATAGCAAAGATTTGAATTAGTGCCCTTCATTTGCAGTAGGCCCTTCCTAGCCTCCATATTTGAACCATTTGCAGAAAGCCCTAACAGGTGTTGATTGTTTACACATTTGAACTATTTGCGAGAGGCCCTCACTCCTTCCATTTGCAGCGGTGTTGATTGTTTACACATTTGAACAGGCCACGGCCATGTGTTGATTATGAAAAGATGCAAAGGAGGCCCTCACTTCTGTATTTTCCACAGAAAGCATTGATATGTCACCTCTTGTTTCTTGTCTCAAATTGTGAGCGAAATTTATGGCTTAATTTGCTTGCTGAGTAACGATTCTCTTTAAGAGCGATGGAGAGAGAGCTAGCGGGACTGCATTCGTAGTGGCTCATTCGTTCTTTTAGTAGTTCACTTCATATCGCACTGAGCTCGTGGCAGAGAAGGTAGAAGCCAACCAGAGAGAAGTTGAAATCGTCTGAGCACCTAGAAAAGGTAAGTGTCATTCGCATTCGGCTATAGTTTTAGGTAGGTTTAGCAATGTGATTAGAATGTGATTAGATGAATTGTAGTTTGTTATTGTAGAAACTAAGTAGTTATAGTTATGTAGTCGGTATATTTTGACTAAGTGTTCGAATATAAAATTGGAAGATTTAGTGTGATTAGCACGTAATTAGAATACTTAGTAGTTAGCAACGCGATTAGTTGACTTAGTAGACTTATTGTTGTTAGTGTTGTAAATTTTAACTCGGTGATGAGCTTTTGTAAAATATTAAAATATTTAGAAGTCGTTAAACAAAATTGAAATAGAGTGTTAGCGGACTTAGAATTGAAAGCAGCGAGACAGCAGTGTTAGCGGACTTAGCAAAGCCTTTTCTTTTCAATTAGTCTACTTAGCGGACTTCTTGTTGTTAGGGTTAGTGTTAGCGGACTTATTGTTGTTAGGGTTAGTGTTGAACTTGTAGTAAAATTTTAAATTTTTAACTTGGTGTTAGCAGAACATGCACTATGGCTTAGAATTGTGTTGGTTTCCTTTTTTATTGTACTTTAGCCGAACATGCACTATAGCTTACAACATGCACTATGGCTTAGAACATGCACTCGGTGTTAGCAGAACATGTACTATGGCTTAGAACATGCACTCGGTGTTAGCAGAACATGCACTATGGCTAAGAACATGCACAAGGTTTGAAACTTGTTACTACCACAGAAAATTTTGGAATTGAAATTAATTTACAATCATTTATGTTCATTAGCTATATTCTGACTAATATTCTCTATGCATGTGTTGCTAGGCATGTCTGCATCGAGACTCTGGAACCATTCTCGATGAGGACCACGGTGCAAGCGTGGCTGGCTCGCCGCGGATGGCCCTCGCCCAGTGCGCCGGCGGGAGAGGCGGTGGTGGCGGGCGATCGTTACGTCCGATCCTCGAGCGAGCGGGCTTGTTGCCCGCTGCGAGATGGTCTCTGTCGGACGGGTTCACCCTCGGCGGTAACTGCTGTCCGCGCTTGCCGGCAGTGGAGGCGGAGCGCACACCTTCCACTTCGGTGGGGTGAGATGGCGGTCACCCTACGGGGCGTGTCGTTCTTGGCTGGTCTCCGATCCGAGGTGTGCGCTTGTTCGGGCCTGCGAGTGCGGTGGAAGGCGAGGTGGAGCAACGCTTTGGCCAATCTATCCGGAGGGTGCGTGGCGTCCCGGACTTGGTGAGCATTTCAGGAAATGCCGGAGGGTGCACCGACGAGGTCGTTAGGGCGTGCCTCGTTGCTTACATTCTCTGACTCTTTGGTTGGGTCATGTTTCCAACATCAAAGAGGATGTTTTGAACCCGACTTCATCCCCATCGCCGAGTCTTTGGTTGACGGGGTGGGCCAATGCCTCGATATAGTGGGGATCGGCCGTCCTTTGCGCCACATCTGGGGTTGTGTGGCGCCGCGACACGGTGCTGCTACCAACCTGGCCGTGCACTCGTGCTCCTGCGGCTATGGAGTTGGGAGCACTTCCTATTGGCGGCCGACCATAGAAAGCGGTGCACCGTACCCTTTAGTCGGACCCCACATGGCCAGTAACGCGCGCCACCATGGGCTTACGGTGGGTGGCGCCCGTCTGCGATGGGCGGCGCAAGACCGGCGAGTGCTACTCGTTGTACCACAGCGAGTTTGAGTCGTTACGAGGCGACATCATCACGTGTGTATGGCATCTGGTTTCTGCTCGGCGTGGCGCGCGCGGTTTGTCCATCAATGCATCCGGACGTCTTGCTATGCGAACGACACGCCACTGGTGTTCTCACATATGGTGGAGCCTTCTGGCGTGGCGTAGCGTAATGCGACGATTTAGTGCATACTAGTCCGTGCCCCGGACGGCGAGCTCTGGGCGAAAGATACACACGTGAGTCAAACTTTATCAGAGTAATATTCGCGATCCTTACATCTTCTTTTCTAACATTAATCTTTCGGAAATGCGAGGCAAGCGAGGTGGGGTGGGCGGTCGGGGCGGCAAATGCATCGGGAGAAGTGGACTATGACATGGATAAACACGGCGCGCGTGGATATACGGCATGGCAGCGTCCGTCGACCATGAGTCGTATGGTGCGTATATGGGTGATGCGTGCCGCGAGCAGCGCGCAAGGCCGACTATTCCTCCTCGGAGCGCCGGAGGAGGTGACCGGCCGGCGCACCACGAGAGAGCCTCGCGCCGCGCACGGCCGTCACATCGCTTCCCGACTTGGCGGCGGCGTGCGGCACGCCGACCTACGGTTCGCGGTTTCATTGGCGACATTCGTACCTTTTGTTAATGAACACATTCGTATGTCGCTGCGGTTGGAGCGGCGCCTTTGCGTCGAGCATATCGGACGGCGCCCTCGGCGGCCAGATAGAACCCGGTGGTATAAAAGTTTTGAAGCACATCTCGGCGGAGATGAAGAAAATAGTAAAGAACTTGAGCTGCGGTCGTTCGAGGGCGACACCTGCGCATCGGGCTCGAAGTGGGGACCGTGCTCACCGCTAGGTCTTGGCCGCGACCTAGCGAGTCCGCGGCGTCGTAGCGTTCCGTCGGTCATCCGCGGGGGCAGTCGCCAGCGAGGTAAGTCGCTATGTGCAAATTTACGTTACTGTTTTGGTTTATGCCATACATGCCGCTAACATCATGCCGTTCTCGCGGTAGGTTCGTCGGGATGAATCATACCATCGTCGGACCGGTATACGGTGGTGATCGCCTCGATTATCTGCGGTGCATATCGGGAGAGTGCGAGGTTGTTACTTTACGTCGAGTGCTTACTTGTACTAACATCGTTCCGTCTTGCGGCCTTGATTGGCCGTGGGGCGGCGATTCCGTCGTCGTCGATGGCGAGGATCACGGGCCTCCCGGCTCGTGTGAGGAAGCGTTACGGCGCTAGGGAACGATCAATGGCAGCCGGGGTTTGTAGCGTACTCGGCGAGCTCCTCGGGTTGGTGCCCCACGGTATGTTCGAGCGAGCTCCTGCGGGTTCGATGCCCCACGGTATGTTCGAGCGAGCTCCTCGGTGCGCGGGAGCCCCTCGTCGAAGCTTGACTTCATCCGCGCAACGAGTTGCGAGCATCGCAACCCAAAGTGGTTTAATAGCCTCCGTTGTGGATCAATTCCTCGGAGTTGTCCCAGTCGGCATGGTGATCACGATGACATGTACGGCTACGAGCCTTTGCTCGAGTCGACTGCTGGTCCACCTCCGCCTCAACGGTCTCCCTACCCCCTCCGCACCGACCGCGCTCTCGGACCGGTGGGCGTACTCCTGAGTCATGCTCGGCGCAAAACAAGGCGCGCGACGCAACGCGCGCAGCAGCGAGCGAGTAGTGACTCGAAAAAGTGGCCGTGTAGTATCGCGTGTTATGCGATTTTATTTTACTATATTTGTACCGTATTTTGGTTGTTATGTGTACTTGGGGCGCGAGTGTTGTCACGTCTTACTTTGCGAGCGTTGTCATGTCCTACTTTGCAGAGTCTTGTCTTTTCGATCTGAAAAGCTGAGCAGGCAGAGTGTTGTCACGTCTTACTTTGTAGGGAGCTGTCACGTCTGGTCTCGTCATCTACAAGCCTCACCCCGCGGGCTATAAAATGCACGCCCCACGCGACAAAGTAGGACATACCATGGCGAGCGAAACAATAGGACCATTCAGCAGGGGTCGCCAAAGCAAGACCTTCCCCTTCAAAGGAGGGAGGACTTTGGGCCTAACTACCTGTTGATGCCGAACAAGCGTGCTCAACCGGAATGGCCGAAATGCGGACACAGGCAGGACGCTGTCGTGCAGGTCTTGGAAGGCCCTTTCGATGGCGGACGACGTTTCTTCCGATGCCCACACTCCGGGTACAATTAGTAAGTTGTTTCCTTTACGTTCTGCGAATAGAGCCTCCTATTAACCCTCCTTTCCGGCGAGATGGTGAAATGCGACTTTGTCATTGGATCGATCCTCCCCATGAGCGACATGTTGCGGTGTATGTGGATAGATTGTGGAACCAAATCTTTGAGTTGGAGGCGCGGATTGGCGATCTCAACGAGGAAAGCGATGACCTCGCCAGCAGATCTTTGCGCGGAGGGGCAACGAGGAGGTCGTAAACATAGGAAGTTCCTATGATCCCACATCTTCTGCGCGAACCCTAGTTGCATATGTGCGTGCCACTACAATGGCGGCAACCCACGTGCGGCGGCCCGTGAACAACACTCTATGTGGGTAGCGAGACACCATCTACCATTAGGCACGACCGGAGAAGCTTGTACCTCCGTACTCGTCCCTTATTTACGCAATTATGTTCAATCTCGTGAACCATGTAACTTAATGGTCGATGCATCATTGTGGTGGCCTTTTATCAGTGGATTGCTTCATGTCATTCTTGTTGCCTTTTATCAGTGGGTCGCTTAATGGATGCGTCGCGTGCATTGCATGTCGACATCTCCAATGGACTTGCAATTTAGCATTTTTATACATTCAAAGTAAGGAAAGTATAGCATATTTGGAACCATGAAACCTAATATCCAAAACCTAAAATCCAAATATCGAGACATAACAAGGAAGGCGGAAAAACTTGAAATTACGACCTTTGAATAACGGCCAGGACGAGCTAGGTCTATTGGGACAATCCTTCATTGAGTGCCGGGGTCTTGCATATCCGCACTTGATTGTGCGGCTAATCTTGCTACGTTGACTAGCATCCATGTCATTCAGAGGCGCGCGTCTGCCGTCGCCCCTTCCTGTTCTCTTCAAGTCCTGTTGGGACCCCATTGCACCATGTCGGCCAAAGATCCTTATAATTCATTTCCAAGCCGTGCAGTGAAACTCTCCACTCCATGTACCGAATAGGTCTTGCATGTCGTAGTACTCGAGAGATGTATGGTGTAGCCATCTGCGCATTTGTGCACATGCCTTGTACGTGCGAGCATGGCTTGTGGAGGAGCCGGCTTGTTGCGGTGCATGTCGCCACATCACCCGGGTGCATGCCTATTTTCTTTTCCCCTTGCATGGTTGTTGGCGTATTTACGCCGAAGCTTGATCTCGTACTTTCGCTGGGCGTCGATCACCGGATGTCGTGCATTCGGGCCTTCTCCATCTTAGGTCCATGTGTCTGCATGTTCTTGGACCACGCGCTGCCTTCGTCCATCGCCGCAGGCTGCGGTGGCTCTATTGACGAAATAACCAACGGTGCGAGTCCATGTCTCTGAGCGATCGCGGTGATAGGGAGGCGCGCACACCTTTGAGGGCGCTATTGTAGACCTCGGACATGTTGGTCGTCATAATCCGTATCTCGCACCGTCGTGTCATAGAGGAGGACCATTTCTCCAATTCGGGGCGTGGCCGTTAATCCACTCGGAGAAGCTTATGGCGCTCTTGGGTTGCACCCTCGGAGTGGACTCCCTTGTATGCCTCGTAGTCCGGTGTTGAGGTCTCTCCAAATAGACTCAAACTTAGTCTCTGTTCTGCGGACACAATGCTTTGAGCGTCTTCATGAGTTCACGCTGCAGGACCGTGTGAACAAGTTAGATGCAAGATGCCTCATGCACCACCTTGATTGCATGTCGTTCCTTTGGTGAGATGGATCCGTCGAACCTGCATGGTCTTGATTTCGCCAACAACCCGATGTGCGATGCGCGATTAGGCGGACCTTGGGCGGTCTCCACCACCGCCCTCTTCACGTTCTTCAGAACCACGGCCCGGTGGATGTGTTCTCACTCTCCACAATGGCAAATGCCATCGGGAGAAGGCGGTCATTCGCATCGGTGCCACGCGGTGAGGATGGTGCCCTTGTACCTCCCACAGAAAGAAAGTGCCATCCATGGTTATGCACGGGACGGCGAACTTGAAGCCCCGATGGCACGAGCAAAAGCCCGAACACCGGTCGATATGAAGCGGTTGGGCCTTTGCTAGCATCTTCACGGTCAAGCTTGTTTATATGCGTGCGGGGTTTGATTCGGCAATCGGTGAAGCAATCTCGGCACAAGGTTGTACGCCTCTTCGTATGTCCGTACATAGTCTCGATAACCTTACGCGGCTCGTCGGACCTTCGTAGCTAAGCTGGATAGCCAACCTTATTGGCGACTTCCGACATCAACGGCTTGGGGAGATGACACGTCCGCCTCAACTAGGTGCGTGATGAGGTTTGCAACATATCGCGGAAGTCACGTTCGATCTTTGCGCGGGCTCACTAAGCTCATAGCGTGGTCGATCAACTCCTTGGTGTGAAGATCGACGAAGATCTTTGCTCGGCGCCGATCTTGCGGGGCGACCTTCTACTACGCACTTCTGCGTGCTTTCACAGGTTGACCGGTGCACTCGGTACACACGGTGATGGGCGGGCATACCGTGCTATAGCTTGTTGAGCGGCCCCCTTGTCGAGGCGCGCCCAACTAAGAGGGTGTCGGCTTCAAACCCCAGCGGAGCCTTCTTCTTGCGGTGAATGCGGCGAGCGCACGCGATATCATCAAGTCTTGATGCCACGTAAGGACCACCGGCTTCGTGTGCGTCCTCGTCGGTACCATCCGGAGCTTGGGTCGGTGTCCTCGTCGGACTCCAACCCGAGAGGCTCGTCCGGTAGATACTCGTGGCGGTCGATGCGGGCCGACCACCATGTTTCCGCCCCCTCATTTGGCACAAAATTAGGCACGGGACTTCCCTCCGAGGCAGCACATTCCGTGCTGCCATCTTCAGGCTCGGACTGCGTTTGCCGGCTTGTAGAGGCCTCGGCATCATCAGGGTTTCCCGATGCCCTATGTACGAAATTTCGTACACCATAGGCTTCCGTGAATGGCGCCTCGGGTGAGACAATCTCCATGTCTTGCCTCCATGCTATGCTTCCATTCACCTTCTGAGCTCCACACATAATTCGATGCGGTGATCGCCTCGATCATAACTTTCTTCGTCGTTGGCTCGTGACGAACTCCTCGGATCACGACTTAGCGGCTCGTGAATATTCATCGTGTGGAGCCCCTCTTTGGACCACCTTATGCGGCATTTCGATGAGTCTAACCCATCGTGTCCGCCCGTCTGAGCCCATCGCCGTAAAACACCAACAAATCTTGCATGTTCGAAAATACCTAAAGCCACAACAATCACTAAATAATTATGACTAATTAATTACATCTAAACTAACTACTTATGATTAATTAATTACCACTACAAAATTACAGTATTTTATTTGTACTTACTTACTATCTTTGTAATGATGACTACTAAACTAATTACGACTAAACTAATTCATTACTAGTGAACTAACTAATTACAACTAATTAATTACCTCTAAACTAACTAATTACATTGATTAATTACCACTAAAAATATCAGTACTTCATTTCCACTTACTTAATCTGTTGTAATGATCAACTAACTAATTACGACTAATTATTACCCTAAATTATCTCATTACGACTAGTGGTGAGAAATGGCAAAAGCATAACACAAATTACCTACTCTTGGAGAAAGTAATCAATTAGCCCTTGGGAAGTAATAAATCAGCGTGGCGGCGAAGAAGGAAAGCATTAATATCCCAATAAAATTAATTATGTTTCGTTCTCGAGTTCTCGACGACGCAAGAACAAGAATCGAAGCGCAATTGATATGAGCGAAGAAGCGAGTGCGAGTTCGGTATTTATAGTCGAGTGGAGAAAGTCGCGGCGTTGGCGCAGAATTCCGTAAACATTGGCGCCAAAATTTACGGATGAGGCGACGGATGTGCGGAGGAGGGAGGAGGGCGGTGGAAAAGATGGCGGTGGAAAAGATGGCCACTACAGACAAATCTCAAATACATTTCAAGTCACATGAAATTATGAAACCTTAATCTCGAAACAAGCGGTATACGGATAACAATTGATCTGAGTAGCGATAATAATTCTAAATAGATAAAATTACAAAAATTTACACAAATAAGTACACGATGTCGTGAGACTACATAAAAATTTTCATAATTTTTAGAACTCATTTCCTATATTTTAAAATTCTTTTAAATTTGAATCTAACTATCTAATTAACCTAATCTAATTACTAAACCTAACCTAACCTAACCTAACCTAACCGCCGGCTAACCTAGAGCGCAGTGTTACCTTTTTGTTTCTTTTCGGTGGGGTTGGCGCGGTGAGCTGCGCCGGAGAGCGAGTTGAGGCGCGAGCTCGGCTGCGCCGGATGGCGGCGTGGCGGGCGCCGGAAGGCGGCGTGGCGCGGCGGTGAGTGGCGGGCTCGCGGCGTGAGAGCGTCTGCGGGCTGAGGTGGCGGCGGCGCGGGGTGAGCATGCGCCAGGCGCAGAGTGTCGCAATGGGGCCGGCGCGGGTCACCGTCGCCCGGCGTGCTATTTTGCAAATACACTTGAAAGTTGCCACATGTGTAAATCGTTTCATAAAATGACCGTATCGGCAAAAAATTCTACCAGCAAAGACAGAGGTGCTACCCTCCTCTACGGTATGAGGTACAAGGAGAGAGAGAAAAGAAAAGTGAAAAAAAACCGATTTAAAAAAATTAGAGTTTTTTTGAAAAAAAACTTGGAAAATAATTTATTTAAATACTATAATATTTATTATGAATAAATATAATTTTTTTCAAATTTTTAGAGCTTAATGCAACCTTGTAAAAATTCAAAACAGGTTGTAAAGCCCTTACTGTTAATGTATTAAATTAAGAAGAATAAATCTTAAAAAGCAATGTTAGAAATTTTATCTAGGTACTAGATCATCCCATAAACATCTCTAAAAATTTATATAATTTTAGGAATTTATTTGCTATTTTTTAACTCAGTCAAACTTGGGGGTTTGAAGTTAAAACAGTTATTCTAGTAACGTTCGGACCGTACGAACAACACTTTTGGAACATTCGGACCGTCCGAACATCTCTTTTGGGCTGATCGGACTATCCAACCAGACCTGGCTCTGATCGGACCGTCCGAACATTAATTATCCACTGAAAATTCATTTGACTTCAAAAATTCATATCTAATTCAACTCAACTCCAAATCAATTGAAACCAATTTTGATATTTTTCATTTTAAATGAATATTGTTTTAAAATAGGTTTAAAACTTGTCTCTAGCCTAGAAAATATAGTTTTTGGAAATTGATGCTTAACCAAATTATTTTCACACTAGAAAATACTTTTAACTTTCAAAATCCATAGAAAATGTTTCTAGACTCCAAATGAGTTGAACTAAGTTATTTTGGTCTTATAATTTTATTCTCTATTTATCTATGTTATCCTTTTATCCACTACTATTCTACAAATTTTTACTAAATAATTAAAATTTAATGAATAGTAACTGAAACACTGTTTTGATTATTTTCTAAAAAACTGATTTTCAAATTGCTATAACTCTCACACATTAAATCCAAATGGAATAATTCTTTCACATAAATTCATATAAAAATCTTAACCTAGCTATTGTAGAAAATTCATACATTTTTTAGCAATTTGAATTTTATGATATTTCTCAGTGTTTATTCGATGTCGTTAATTCTTTAGAGTCTAAAGTGATCGACGTAGAATGAATAAAATTAAATTAAATTAAATTCAAAATTTTCAAAGTGATCAGCAAGTACGATGTGTCGGGAGGCTCCACAAAAAAATTCATAATTTTTTAAGATCATTTTCTATATTTAGAAATTCCTCTAAAAAATTAAATGAATAAAATAAACTTTAATTCAATTCAATTTTTTATTGAATTTTTTCATGTTCCAAGTTTTTTTTTTTGTAATTTTTGGAATTTCTTGATTTTTTTTGGATTTTTTTCATTTTTTTTTCTCTCTCCTTGTACCTTATGTTGTGGGGGAGGGCAGCACCTTGGTGCTGCCGTGGGGTAGGGCAGCACCTCGGTGTTGCAGTGGAGGATGGCAGCAGCTTTGCTACTACTGTACCAAACGGCAGCAGGTGACCAGAGGGGGCTAAATCCAGAATTTCGTGGATAGGAGGGCTAGTTTATGAATTTGGGTGGCGTAGGGGGGTCAATAGTGTCCAGAATTCAAGAATAAGCACCTCACCGTGCAACAACAGTAACCATACATGTGCTTTGTTACTATCCGTGATTAAAATAGCGAGCTATAGCGGTTTTGTGCCCCCAACGCTAAGCTATAACCCAAAATCTCCGCTATTATAGCTACAATCCCTATAGCGGAAATAGGGGCCATCATGCCACACATAGCACTTTTTTTACTTGTTAACAATCACCCAACATATTTTCATGCTATATTTAGGGTTTTGGCCAATTAAAATTTGTTCTTTAAAATCAAGAATTAAAATTTCAGAAATTCAAAATATTTGTAATAATAATTTCATAATATGTTATTAAAATATCCGGAATTTATTTCAAATTTCAGAAAATCAACTAAAATAGTTATAATTTTTTTAAAACTGTTATTTTATAGAAATTAGAATTAAGATTTCATCCGTTCTAATTTATTTTAATGTATTTCAGATTTTATGTTGAACTTGTCGTAATGTATTGTAAATTTGTAATTCTTTTTGGAAAATGACAATATTTTTGTTACTTATTTATTACTTTGGATAATGATAAAATTAATATAGATAATATTTTTAAATACAACCGCGAGGTAGGATAGCTCCCGCGATAGCTTATTTTGCCGCTGCGCCCCGCGATAATCGTGATTTAAAACACTGGTTATTGTTTTATCCGTGTGCTCATGCTACGGAGCGTACGGAAAGAAATGGAAACCATGTATCACAACGACTGATGAATTCCAACGGAGAGTGGGTGGAACACACGGTCCGCAATGCGGCCGTGATATGGTTCCGAAGGCTACAACGCCCTATTGAAGTGTTTCGTGAAACGCTGTGTGTTCTGACTTCTGAGACAGCCGCGGATGAAAAACGGCCGTATTATGGATCCGGTCGGCCTACTTGGCCCGGCCCAATAATCTGAGACAGGCTGTGCCGGCGCTGATCTATCTCCGTAGGAGGAGGAGCTTGTTCCTCCAAAAGAGGATGACGAACTGTCAGTGGCGGAGGCAACAATCTGGCAAGGTTTGGCTGCCGCCATACCTAAACCATATAAAAAATGAATATATGTAGTATATACTAGTATATATATACGTATACGTGCGTGACGGCAAGAGGCGTTTGCTTTGGCCTGTGCTTTTGGCCTGGTGGGCATCCATCGCTCGACTAGTCCACTTGATGGACCATAAGCCCACAACGGAGCACGGAGGGAAGGCTAGTTAGGGATTGACATTGACTCGTTTGCCTCTCCGTCTGCTCCGACTGCTCGTTTGCCTCCGCGCCACTGGTCTCTTCATATTCTAAATCTAAATCCGATCAGATCAGAGCATCAGCAGTTTAGGGCGTGAACCGGTGAGCGCCGTGGTCGTGGCGGCGGACGGGACGACAGCGGCGCGACGACTGAGCGATGGCGGTGGCGGCGCGCGGCGGTGACGGTGGCGACGCGACGAGCGGATCTGAGCGAGCCACGATCGCTGCAAGCGCAACTATGGCACCAAAGAAGAAGAGTAGATATGTGATGAAAGGTATTTTTATTTGAAATTAGAATTCTAAAAGTCTATCTTTGAGTGTTATTTAATTTAACTAGCATGTAGACATCAGCCATTAGGCATGTAGCTGTAGGTTTAGTAATCATTTAATCAATAGTTCATCTATTAATTTATTGTTTGCCTTTTTGTCTTCTAATTTTTATATAGATTTGAAGACTATTTTTGCCAAAGCGATTAGCATTAGCGGCTCAACCCGACTATGCTGTAGATGGCGTTCTTTGGACAAGAGGAAGAGGATGTGGGCATTGAGGTTCCGGTGGGTATTCAAGAGGTAGAGAATGAAGAGGAAATTCATGTTGATGATCAAGCCACCATTGATGATCAGTGCTTTGTTGATCATGAGGCCACTTGTTGTTGATCCGATAGCTAGCCAAGGGGAAGGGATGGGTGATTAGTGATGAACTCGGACCACATTGAGCTCGATCCGGGCCAGTTCCAATTGATGATTTTCATCCCAACATCGAGATGAAGTTAGATTGGCTTATGTGGCAAAGGGTCCTACTCGACCGGTTGGTCATAATTATCCTAAGGACCATTTTGATAGAAAATTTTGTGAAACATGGTACAAAAAACATCCTTGGCTGGAATATAGTGTGGAGAAAGATGCAGCTTATTGCTTCTATTGCTTTCTTTTTAGGCAAGATCCTGTGGATGACAAATTTGGTCATACTACCTTCACTAAAGAGGGGTACAGTACTTGGAAGAATGCATACAAAGCATTTCCTCTTCATGTTGGTGTGTGCGGAGTATCCACAATCAAGCAAGGACAGCATATGAAGATTTCAAAAATCAAAGGTCAAGTCTAAAACATAAGGTTACAACCTATAGCAAAGAATCACTAGTCAAGTATGAAACCCGTTTGGACACATCTTTGGGAATTGTTAGTTATCTTACACTCCAAGGTGAGCCATTTCGTGGACATGATGAATCTGTTTGTTCCATGAATAAGGGTAATTTTCTAGAGATGCTTGATTGGTATAAAGAAAGGAACAACGAAGTAAAGATTGCATTTGATGAGTTATGTCCTAAAAATGCCCAACTGACTTCTCCAACAATTCAAAAAGAGATTGCAAAGGAATTAGCAGAGGGGGTTAGTAGAGCAATAAAGAAAGAGATGGGTGATGGCCTCTTTTCTGTCCTTATTGATGAATCTCGTGACATATCAATCAAAGAACAAATGGCTGTTGTTGTGAGGTAATTACTGACTATTTCTATTATGTCATAGAGAATTTGCATTGTTCTACTTAAGCTAAAATATTTTCCCCATTTCTCAATAGGTATATAAACAAGGGAGAAGTCATTGAAAGATTTTTGGGTATCAAGCATGTCAAAGAAACAACAGCAGAAGCACTAAAGAAAGCATTGGTTGAGATGCTTAATAAGCATGGTCTACTTATTGCAAAATTACGAGGGCAAGGGTATGATGGGCCTTCTAATATGAGAGGAGAATTTAATGGGCTTCAAAAGCGATCCGTGATGAAAACCCGTATGCCTTCTATATGCATTGTTTGCTCATCGGTTGCGATTGGTAGTTGTTCTTTGTCTCAAGATGTTGTTCTTCTATTGAAGATTTCTTTGAATATGTGACCTTGATTGTGAACTCCGTTGGTTCGTCATGTAAGAGGAAGGACATATTGGTTGATCAACAACGTAGAAATATATTGGCTAAGTTAGAGAGTGGAGATATATTGTCAGGAAGAGGGAAGAATCAAGAAACATCATTGGCCAGACCGGAAGATACAAGATGGGGCTCTCATTATACGACTTTAGCTCGTATTGAATCTATGTGGGATGCAGTCATAAAAGTGCTAGAAATTGTGCACGAGGATGAGTGTAATCCATCTAGAGCAGGAGGTTTGGTGCAGATAATGGAGTCATTTAGCTTTGTGTTCATCATGAAGTTGATGTTGCGAATCCTTCGCATTACAAATGATTTGTCACTTCTATTACAGAGGAAGGATCAAAATATTGTTCAAGCCATGTCTTTGGTTCTGAGATGTGAAATCATGCTTGATGAACTTGAGGGCTCACGGTTGGGAACCCCTATTTGAAGATGCGAAAACCTTTTGCAATAAAAATGATATCCAGTACCAAATATGAATGAGGTGTGCCAAGATGGGGTCGGTCAAGAAAGGGGAGAAATAACATCACTCAAGATCATTTTTTCCGTGTTGATACATTCTATGCGACTATAGATGCTATCACCACGAGCTAGACCATCGCTTTAATGACATGACTTGATTTGCTTCTTGGCAACATGCGGACCCAAGAGACTCATTTGCCAAATTTGATGTGGACGAATTGCTAAGCTTGCGATATCTATGATGCGATTTTCCCCGATGATCGTAGCGTATAAAAGCAGATCTCAATTATTCATCAACCACATGAGAAGACACGATGAATTTAGAGTTTGTTATGATCTTGCAAGCCTAGCTAAAAAGATGTCCGAACTCGAAAGAAATGTTATGTTCCCTCGAGTTTATCGTATTATTGAGTTGGGGTTGCTACTGCCAGTGGCGACAACATCGGTTGAGAGGGTCTTCTCAGTTATGAAGATTATTAAGACCGAGTTACGTAATAAGATGGCTGATGCTTGGCTTAATGACCTGATGGTGTGCTACATTGAGCGAGGCTTATTCAAGGGACTTGATCTTGCTGAAATTAAGAAAGAATTTCAAAAGAAAAATAGAAGAATGCTTTTGCCAAAGTCTGTACCCAAATAAATCTTTATTATAGGTATGTATTTGTTTCAAGAATCTTTATTTAGTGAGGTATTTTAAGTACCAATGCTTTACTTTTGGTTTTTGTTATATTTGCTCATCACAAAGTAATATATATATATTTGGATAATGTTCGGATGCATTTTTGCATAGTTGATAGTTATAACATAAATGTTTGACCAATTGACCTTTACAAACTCGCCACACCTGAAAATTATTCCTCCCTCCGCCACTGTGAACTGTCAGTGGCTCAGTGTGACCTCTCCTCTTTCTCAAAGAAAAAAAAAGAGAGCTGTGTCAGTGTGAGTGAAACTATTATCAGAGTTTACGAGTTCCGACCAGGCTAAACAATCCAGCATTGAGTGTACAGACATCCATGATGAATGAAATTCACAATCTCGACTTGTGCGAGTGTTGCGAGGCCATACGCCCATACATGCATGCTGCCCTACTCGCTTGCATGATGCACCGTGCTTGTGCCCTGCGAGCTAATATTAACCGTCTGATGATCGATCGAGCGACCAATTTTGCTCCTGTGCGTGTGTGCTGTTCTGTGCAGCGTAACCTATGAGGATTAACCGGTAAAGAGCTTGCGCGCAGCACCTGGCTGTGTAGAATATTCTAACTGTATTCACAATAGGTTAGGAGCGATTCAAAGCACGAACGGGCATTTGGTCTAGTGGTATGATTCTCGCTTAGGGTGCGAGAGGTCCCGAGTTCAATTCTCGGAATGCCCCTTTTTTTTCTCAATTGTTTTTCATTCACTTTTCCTTTCTTATTAAGAAATTGATTTTCGTCCAGTCTTTTTTTTTTCTGTTCCTTTCTAACTAGGTCCTGTGCTCCGTCCGTTTTGTTTTTTTTCTTATGCTTAAGAAAACCTATTTTATGAGCTAATTAAGCCCTTTCCACCCTATTTTCGGATCGTGTGTTTTAATGACAATAACTTATTGTTTACTAGCAGAAGAGCTGTGTTTATATCCGTAATATACATTTTGCTACGTACCACCTTGCTATCTTTCTTTTTCAACTCTGCCTCCATATTTTCTCGAAAGCGTACAGTAACTCTTACGAGCGATCTGCCTAGTTAATTATACTGTATTGACTAGGGAGTACGATGGGATTAGGATAGACAGTACACATACACAGTTGGTATGATAGGTATTTTTAAGGAAATATTAACCAATAGATGGGAAAATAACCGGCAAAATATGAACAATCAACATTCTAAAATGCAAAATAAAATATCATTAGCATTAGAGCAAGAAGAATGCACTTCCCTTGCGTCATCTAGCAGGCAGCCACAATAAAGGAGTATCAGGAACAGCTAGCAAGCACTATTTACATTTTTTTTGCCAAATAATGCTAGACATGTGTTCGTATGTATGACATTTTTTGGACTTGTTTAGTAGAACAGGAATTGAGGAGCTCACTCTTCGAAGAAAAGCAATCATAGTACCACAGATGATGTAGCCATGCAGGTAACAAAATATTTTCTTTATCTGAAGAACATAAAACAAATACATTCACCTTATGACAAAATCTGAGAACAATGTAGGCAAATGGAAATATGAGAAATAAAGAGGAAATTACAGAACCAGGAAAAAGACCCATTTACACTTAACCAAAAAGTATATGAAAAGAACAACTACTAAGCAATTATGTATTTGTTGACTATCACAAAATGTATAAACTTTGTCATATTCAGGCGACTTGAAAAGTCAATTGCTTCCAATAACTAAGAAGTGACAAATAATGTAGATTTTATTCATGTTTTCTTCTCTTGTAGCAATGGTTTTGCTTCATATGATCAATTTTCAGCTGTACATGATCAATTTTCAGTCAAATACTTCAATCCCGCGCTACCCAATCTAAGCAGTCGCATATGGTGAATCTTCCCATTTAAGGGACATGACATCAGACCATAAGTCTAGCTTTTAAAGAATCCATAAATTTGATTACTTTACTACGAAATAATAATTATGTAATTGGATTGAATTATAATTAATTAATTATGAATTTGCAATACATTTAAAAATTACATCAAACATCTGTTGATATGTATGTTCTCAGTCCATCTTCAGTGGCAGAAGGCATCTAAATACCCAATAAAAAACCACCATAACCTGACCTATTTAGAATACCAAAGGCCATCAGCCACCTGTATGTAGACAAACCAACCCAACTCAATGGATTATCAGATTGTTGGACCGGAAAGACGACTAGAGAGACGACTAGAGGGGGGTTGAATAGGAGCACACTCACTTTTATATCTTAGATCGGATTCAATAAAAATTTCACTTCAATAGCTATGAGAGCTATGAAGATCAGTACACAAGCATAGCGGAAGACTTGTATTGAATCCACTCCAAAACCCCCAAGAGAAACGACCAAAAAACACAAAACAACACACTGATGAACAGTACCAGCGGTCAGACTGGTGAACAGTAAAATCACACAGATGAATAGTAAACAGCCTAAAAACGAAAACAAAAATTGACGTAACTTTTGATCTGTAACTCCAAACTTCACGAAACTTGAAACACACCTTCCTAATGATGTCAGGAACCAATTCCATGCGACGATCGTCAAGATCCTTACCAAAGTTCCTATCTTTTTCAATTTGAATGAAGGGTGCTCCAAAACCGAGTCAAAAACGAAATATGATCTAAAAACTTGCTCGTGGGTGATTGATGATCAAGATGATCCTAAATGAGTTCCCACATGTCACAGCAAGTTAGATCAAGAGAAGAAACCAAGCAAAAACTCACGGATCAAAGAAAGACTCAAAATCATCAAATATAGAGAAGGAAAGCAAATGAACTCATCTTTGAGAGAACTTTCTTTGGATTGATTTGATATAGTATTAGTTTACAGCCACTCCATCAATGGAGGACAAAGACTCAATACATGAGCACGAAATCAAATCCAACTCTCTAGAACCCTAACCTCCACTAATCCTCTCCCTAAGCAAACTAGGGTTTCAAAACAAATAAAAGGGTTGAAGAGGGTGCAGCCACCTCCCTCATCTATTTATAGTGGAGGCTAGACCTTCTAGAAGAGTTTCTCTAATGGGCTCTCGTTAAGGCCCAACACAAACGGGTCACACACGCACGCATTTTAAAGCGTTGTCTTCATCCCCTCTTGACCTAATCCGCTTCTTCACGCACCGTCTTGCGCCGCGGGTTGGCAAAAGGTAACCAATGCGGTATTTGGTAAGATTACCAAAATACCCCTTCTCGGCCCTTCTTCAAAGACCAAGTCCAATCTTCGCGAAGCAGTCGCATGCTCCACCACGTGTAGGTTGATCCAACGGCTCTCATCATGTCGGCAAGTCTCTCCCATCCGGCTCCCACCGAAGCCACCATGGCACTTGCACCGACCCCCGCGCCGCTTGATCCAACCAGTCGCACCGAACTGCCCGTTCGGTCACCTTTGTCCATTCTGCACCATGCTTGAGTCCATTAACCTCACCCGGCATAGTCGATCGTTCTGAACCTCAACTTTCCAAGCCTAGTCCCAATCATCCTCGCCGTTGAGCGTCGTTGAGCACCAAGCAACCTGCACAACAATAGGCAAGTAAATCGAATCCGGGAACAAGTTCTTCATAACTTGACCCACGTTAATCAAAACATGCATCATGCAACACATATGCATAGACACCCATGAGATTGACCTAACAACCAACACATCGCTGCCAAAAGGCCAGCGACTTAAGTCAAAAACCGGTCAGACCGCCACCATGGCCGATCGGACATACGGCCGATCGACCGCCAACCATTGGTCGGTCTGACCGCCAGTCCTTACGCCCGAAACAAAACCAATCGGACGCGGTGGCGGTCGACCACCACCTTGGCGATCGACCTCCACGAGCTTGGCGACAACGGCAACTTGTCGAAAACGTGTGTTTCCGTAAACCTTCAACGCCATTGTCAATTGTCTCATCACTCTAAGATCATCAGCAAATCCCCATGATATCCACAATCTCCCCCTTGATGAACACATTGGCAATTCCCAACAAATACAAATTTTGAGGTTCGAAAAGTAAAACTCGACGTTTTCGCTCAAAGGCACAACTTGATCCAAATGCAAGAGAAAGCAAAGAAAATGACCAAGTTGGCTTCAAAATAGCAAAGGCAAGTGAGATAAGACAAAAGAAAGTAAGAAAGCTTCAATTTCCCGAGACGAGTCAAAAATCTCACTTAAGGTCCATATGAAAGAACAATTGTTCGATATGACCTTTGATCATCGTGAGGATCAAGAATTGCAATTCAAGTTCAGAAAGGACAATAAGACCATAAGAATGCAAATAGGAAACTCTCCCTCACTATGATCCTCAGATTTCAGAAAATTTCAAATTATCCAATTTTCTCCCCCTTTTTAACACTTTTATATCTTCTCCCCTTTATATATCTCGAAATATCTTCTCCCCCTTTGACAATGGAGTCATCAAGGAATCACGTCTTCCTCTCATCCAGAGATAACAAATGCAGAATGAGGAAAAAACATAAGAAGGAGCATGCATGAAATGCAATGGAGTGGCTTCATCATTTTTTTTTATATTTTTCAATATTTGATCACAAGAAGCTTTGGAGATTACCCAAAAGAACAAGCTAGTATTTCTAATATTGCACAAACAACATATCAGCCTGAAAGCGCTAGCAAGATCATGATAAGACATATATAACAAAGCTAAAGCTAGAAGGCTCAATATAAAGCAATGAATTTTAGCATTTTAAGCAAAGCTTCAAATCTAGCAAGTTCATCAACAGGGATCCTAAGATGATACTGGCCATGTCAAAATGTCAATGTGAGATCAAAAAGTTAACAATGACCACATTAAGAGACAAACAGGCCCTCAATTGAATCATTTTGCTCATTTTTTCTTAAACGTCCATTTTTCAACAGTTTTTCATTTGCAATGAATATTGAAGTTGACTAATGGTCTAACTTAGTGAAGAAGATCCTGGACTAGGAGCCATCCACAAACTCTTCCTAAGCTTCAACTAGAAGTTGATTAAAGGTATATCTTAGTGAAGACGATCCTGAACTAGGAGCCATCCACAAACTGTTCCTAAGCTTCTACTAGGGCGACAAATCTTGAGGTTCATGTCAATTTTGACAAGTAGTCCCCATGAGATCGTCTGGATCATCAAACTATCTCCAAGTTCATGTCTATGACATGCAGTCTCGTGAGAGTAGTTTGGCACATTTTAAGCACAAGACAATCTTTAAATTTAATTTTTTTTTAATTTTTCACAAGAGCAGATTTAGATTCTTAAAAGAACAAGAAGCTCAAGTAGTGATCAATACTAGATTCAAGAGCTAACAAAGCAATTTTGGCAGGGCCAATGTCACAAAAGGATCACTAATTGTGCAACTAGCTAAAAGATCCACAAATTACAGTTTTTAGTTCAAGTTGTCTTAAAGTTCTAGCTCTTTCAGCAAAGACTTAGCTACACATGTGAAAGCATGATAATTCTAGCAAGTCAAAGAACTAGACACGATATTGAGCAGAATTGAAATACTAAAGCTCAAGAGGGTAATAAGCAAAGCTTCATCAATTTTAAAAGACAAGCAGAAAAGCTTATATTACAATGCATCTTTTTAATTTTTCATATGAATGCAATATGATACAATGAGATGCGAAAAAACTCAAAAAGCCTAACAAGATAAAAAAATGATCAAAAAATTCAAAAGAAGATAAAGAAAAGATCAAATGAACAAAGTAAGATCAGAAAATATCAAACTCCCCCTCAAACCAACCCATAGGGATAAATTACCCTTAACTCACTTCTCAAGGTGGCAAACCTAGTTGGATCTAAAGGCTTGGTGAGGATATCAGCCAACTGAGCCTCGGACTCCACTAAATGCAGCACAATATCACCCTTCTCGACATGGTCTCTAAGGAAGTGATAGCGAATGTCTTTGTGTTTGGTTCTAGAGTGTTGCACAGGGTTTTTAGCAATGTTAATAGCAGAAGTGTTATCATAGAAAAAAAGTAACACTATCAAAAGACAACCCAAAGTCCTTAAGAGTGGACACCATCCATAAAATCGACTACTGACAAATAGCAATGACTACATATTCACTTCAGAGTGGATTGTGCAACAGAGGTGCTTCCTAGAAGACCAAGAGACAAGAGAAGTGCCTAGAAGTGACAAGTGCACAGGTACTCTTCCTATCTAGCCGATGACCCCAAAATCGAATCGAAAACCCCAGAATGGACAAAGAAGAAGAGCAAGAATACCAAATACCATATTAGAGGGTAGAATGTAAATACCCGAAGATGCGCTTAACGGCTTGACGATGGGAAGTCCTCGAGGCGCTGAAACCTCGCATAGAGAGCGGAGCCTGAAGTGGATGTCCGGTCTTGAGGTATCAAATCGCGAAGAGAGCCAATCATGTTGCGGTACTCACGTTGATCCACGGCTTCTCCTTCCTCATTTGGATCCAAAGCAGTCAAAGTCGCCATGGGAGTGGCGATCGGCTTACAGTCACCTATCTCAAAGCGCTTGAGCAAATCCTTGGTGTACTTCGTCTGATGGATGAAGATCCCTTCCTTGCATTGTTAAATTTTAAGCCCCAGAAAGTAGTTGAGTTCTCCCATCATACTCATCTCAAATTCCCTTGGACATAGTTTCAGAAAAATTGGAAACAAGAGCATGAGAAAAAACACTAAAGATAATATCATCTACATAAATCTGAGCAAGCAGGAAGTCATTGCCACGCCTAAGAATGAACATGGTCTTGTCTACCTTACCCATCTCAAACTCATTCTTAAGCAAGAAAGTCTTAAGTCTATCATACAAGGCTTTGGATAGCTTGAAAACACGATGTGGATGTTTGGGATTCTCAAAGCCCAGGGGTTATCTAACATACACTTCCTCCTCTATAAAACCATTCAGAAAAGCACTCTTGACATCCATCTGATACAGCATAAAACCCTTAGAAGAAGCAAATGCAAGCAGAATGCGAATAGCTTCTAGTCTAGCAATAGGAGCAAATGTCTCATCAAAATCTAACCTCTCAACTTGGCTAAAACCCTGAGCTACCAGCCTAGCCTTGTTTCTGTTGGAAATATGCCCTAGAGGCAATCATAGAGATGATTGTATTTCATTATGTTCATAACTTTTGATAATATGTTATTTTGTTCCTTGAATGAATCATCAGTTATATAGATCAATGAGTATGTGACTTGTTGGTGAAACTCTTTATCTTATATGATGTCGTTCTAAAAGTATCCCTAGTCGAATGTCCTTTGGTGAACACCGGTGACTCCACGACTAGTACATGTATTGATTGATGACCATGTTTCACGGTCATGGATATAGAGATATCGAATCAATAATGTGGACACATGTTAGAGAACATAGTGTTGGATAAGACCCACCTTGAGACACTATTGAGATTGTTATGATTCTATGTGTCGTTAGTTGGTCTCAAGCAATGATGATGTATAATCCTTAGACCTGAGATCAGCATGGTTTCCTACATGCGTAATAGCACTCTTAGGGGTTGCCAAACGCTACTCGTGGCAGGTAGTTATAAAGGTAGCTTTCGGGTATGCTATGAAACATGTGGAGGAATGTGATGATCGGATATGGATTTGCCCCTCTAACATAACGGAGAGATGTCTCGGCCCTCGTTGTAGTCGAATAAAGAAAGTGCATGGCCATGCCACTAGTGGTCGAAGTGTCGACCACACGCAGAGTTATTCGACACTTGATCGAAAGTATTGAGCAGTCCATGGATGACATATTATCTCACCGGAGTTCAACCGGATGTCGTGAGGCAAAGGGAGAATACATAAGCAGTCGTTGGTTGCCGAGGTCGTATCTTGGTCGAAAGTCGTATGGAGATACGACCTAGTCGAAGACTACTCGGACATAATCACCAAGCGGTCGTAAGGAGTTGCAAAGCGGTCGTAGTTAGATACTAGCGGTGCGTGAGGAGTTCTGAACTGGTTGTAGTCGATTATGAAGCTGAGTCGTGACTAAATGCAGCTGGTCGTAAGTGATAAGGACACAGTCGTAGATCATATTGCATTAAGGTTCGTCCGATATATTACATGTGTGTTGGGAATCATTATGTCTTTGCTAGGTACCACTAACGACTCATAATCGGGAAAGAGTTACCGAGTCACAACCGATTACACACGAACCTATAGGGTCACACACTTAAAGGGCAAGGATTTGATTTGGATGGAGATCCGAATTCTTATAGGCGGGAGTTCCTAATGGGCCTTACGTTGGAACCCATTATGGATGCCTATATTTAGAGATGTGGTGGCATGGGGTGAAGTGATCGATCGGAAAATCCGAAACCCTAATAGCCACGCTCTCTCAACCACGCCGTCGCGCTAGCACTCTGCGGCGTGGTGTCCCTGCCCGTGCGTGTGGATACCTTGGAGGTGTTGTTGCGGCATCGGCACTAAGGACGATCCGCAACTCACGGCGACCTCGGGAGGCGGAGGAGAACTTGCGGCGTTCGTCGGAGTAGGAGAGAAGACGCGCGGCAAATGCGACTACGATCGCATCAACTCGCTACATCGACTCTACTTCCGCTACGAGTCGGCGCGTCTAGTGGTAATCTCGTGATCTATTACTTGCGGTGGTTCCTTGGCTGCGTGGTAAAATTTTTGTTTGTGCCATCGTAGCCTTGCCGCGATCCATCAGTGGTATCAGAGCCATCCCGCTTAGTTTTAGATTCAGATTAGATGCATATGGTGATATGCGGGGAGTCATAGATGTGATCTATTTCTATTTCTGTTGGTTGTTCTATGTGAAAGATCGTTCTTGGCGATGGTCGATATGATCATCCAAGCGCGGTGGTCGTAAGGTGATTGATGATCATTATTCTGTGATCGTGCGTTCATGGTCGTATCACGACTTGCCTCTACCGGTCGGGTTTCGCCATCGGGCGAGCGGTGATCGTAAATCCATGGAGCACGAAGATCAATCTGGTTGATCGAATCGAGTTGCGATCGAAAGGGTTAATGTGATTGATCCAATGCGATTTACATGGACGGATCGTAGATTGGATTTACATGAACCGCCGAGCGGGACCTTAGAATATAGATAGGGCTTCCGTCCTTTTTGTGCGGGTTGCCACTCCGTGGATTAGGACCTTAACTTGGTTTTGGTTTTGCTAATTCATGCCATACGTTAGATAGAATGCGATTCTATGCTAACTTGTTTTTGCAGGATTTTGTGAATAGTATGACTCGTAATGTATGAGATGCATGTATGTGTGTAATGTTCATGACTGCGTGTCATGCTGCCCAAGGTGTCTATATTTGTATAATGACTGCGTGTCGACTTGTGATGCCTTTTCACCCTTTGTATTTTATCACTAGTACTATTAGCAAGATAATGGTTTAGTGGGAGTACTTGGAGACATGGCGCACAGGAAGCACGGCGATGGAGATCACCTTGTGGAAGGGTCATACTATATCACAATACAATATGATTATGCATGGATGCTTTTTCTTTTGTTTATTTATTTCTATGCATGTTATTTAATTGCTTTGAATGCTCTTAACATGGTAGAAGTAAAATTCCCTTACTTAATATTGAGTTAAAATTGATGCCCTCCCAATTTGTTGCACCATCCAAAGTCTTGTATTTTAATGGTAGGTCTTGCCAAAGCAGTGCCATTAACTCTCCTTGACTAGATGGGTTTGTGTCGACACTTACACGCTTAGCATTGGTCTAACTTGACAAGGTCATCATAACGGTTGTGGACCTTTGGGCATAGGGTTGATGCTGGAGCATAGAGATCTTGCCCAACAACAAGAGTCATATAGAGATATGATTAGCAAAGGGTTGCTTACCATATTCACTAATCTTCTAGCAATGATGCCAAAGCTCACTAGGAGATTAATTAATTATGGGTCTTGAATCACTAGAATGTCATAAGAGGGATATGGTATTTAGTGGGAGTATCTTTATTAAATTGTTTAATACAAGTTACTTTTGAACATATGTCTTAGTTTTGCATATTTTATGTTGTAGATCATGGCACCAACTGTTGTACCTACATCCAGTTTTGCTTTGCGTTCGATACTTGATAAGGAAAAACTGAATGGAACAAATTTTGCGGATTGGTCCCGCAACCTAAGAATTTTTCTTAGGCAAGATAAAAAGGAACATGTTCTAGAGGAACCAATTCCAGATGTGCCTGCTGAAAATGCTGCTGCTACTCTTAAAAGCGCCTATAAAAAGGCATGTGATGAGTCCCTTGATGTTAGCTGTCTCATGCTCAGAAGCAGTTTGAGAACATTGAGGCCTATGATATGATCGTGGTGCTCAAAGGCATGTTTGAGACACAAGCAAGAACTGAGAGATATGAGATCTCAAAGAACTTGTTTGGGTGTAAGCTAGCTGAGGGTAGTCCGGTGAGCCCACATGTGATCAAGATGGTTGGTTACACCTGAGCTTGGAAAAACTTGGTTTTCCACTTAGTCAGAGTTGGCTCTGATTTGATTCTTGCTTAGCTTCACGCAAGCTATGGGTCGTTCATTCGAACTTCTATATGAATAGTTTAGACAAGAATCTCACGAGCTGCATATGATGCTCAAGGCTGTAGAAGACGACATTAAAAAAAGCAGATCATGTGATGATGGTGCAAAAGTCTGAGCTTCAAGAAGAAGGCTAAGACTAAGGTCAATGGAAAGGGCAAGGTTAAAACTTGGATAAGATCCAAACCAACAAGCCTAAGCCCAAGACTAAGTCCGGCCCGACTCAAGAGAATGAATGCTTTTCTTGCAAAGAGCTAGGACATTGGAAGAGGAGGCGCAAGAAATACGTGGCTGATCCGAAAAGAATGGTGGGACTAAACCTTCCACTTCAGTATTAATGTTATAGATGTTTTCTTGCTGATTCTTCATTAACTCATGGGTATTTGATACCGGATCGTTGCTCATATTTGCAATTCGATGCGAGTCTAACAAGGATTAGGAGAGTTGCAAGAGGCGAAATGGATCTTGGCGTCGGGAATAAAGCAAGGGTTCTGCATTAGCCGTCGGGACCTTGCCATTACTTTTGCCTTGGATTTATTATGGAATTAAATAATTGTTATTACGTTCGACCATGAGTAGAAACATTATCTCGCCTCATGTTTGATGGCGAGGGTTATAAATTCATTATTGAGAACAATGGTTGTTCTATATTTTTGAATGAAGTGTTTTATGGCTATGCACTGTTTTGAATGGGTTGTTTATTTTAAATCTTGATGTTGCACCCGTCTATAATATTAATGCGAAAAGGCTTGGGCCTAATAACATGAATTCCACTTTTATTTGGCATTGTCGTTTGGGTCACATAAGTGAGAAACGTATGAAGAAGCTCCATGATGATGGAATTCTAAACTCATTTGATTTGGAATCATTTGAAGCGTCGAATCTTGCCTACTCGGAAAAATGACCAAGACCCTTTCACGGTCGAGTTGAGAGGCGTCCACCAGTTGGCACTCGTACATCGATGTGTGTGGACCAATGAGCACATGACTAGAGGTGGTTTTCAGTTCTTCATTACCTTCACCGATGACTATAGTAGATATGGATATGTCTACTTAATGAGGCACAAGTCGGAATCCTTTGAAAAGTTCAAGGAATTCGAGTGAGGTCTGAGAATCAACTTAGCAAGACAATCAAATCCCTACGATCGATCGTGGAGGTGAATTTTTGAGCCGTGAATTTGGTGATCATTTGAAACAATGTGGAATTGTTCTGACTTACACCACGGGCACTCCACAATGGAATGAGGTGTCGAGCGCGAATCGGACTTTGTTGGACATGGTTCGATCGATGATGAGCCAATCTGATGCGCCATTGTATTTTTGGGGTTACGCTCTTGGCTGCCGCTTTCACTTTAAATAAATTACCATTAAAATCGAGTAGATAAGACACCATATGAGATGTGGACCGGGAAGAGTCCTAGTTTGTCTTTTCTAAGGATTTGGGGATGTGATGTCTATGTTAAACGTTTGACGTCCGATAAACTCACACCCAAGTCGATAAATGCTTCTTTATAGGATATCCTAGGAAACCAAAGGATACTACTTCTACAAGAGGAAGAGGGCAAAGTTTTGTTGCCGAAATGGTGTCTTTTGGAGAAAGAGTTTCTTTCAAAAGAAGTCATGGGAGAAAGGTGCAACTCGAAGAAATTCGAAACATCGAAAATATTTCAACTCCTCCGAACCTCTACGGGATGAACAAATTGTTGTTGAAATCGTAGATGAGGCATCGACCACGTAGATCTAAAAGGCCACGTCAATTACCTATAAGGTATGGGCATGATGTATTATTGTTGAATAATGATGAGCCTAAGTCGTATGAGGAAGCGATGATGGACCCGACTCGAGAGATGGCTTGAAGCCATGAAGTCGAGATAGACTCCATGAGTGACAATCGGGTTTGGAACACAGTCGATCCTCTTGATGGTGTTAAAACCATTGAGTGCAAATGGATCTATAAGAAAAAGATTGATATGGATGGAAATGTTTACATTCATAAAGCTCGACTAGTCGCAAAGGGTTTCGACAAGTTCAAGGGGTTGACTACGATGAGACTTTCTCACCGTAGCGATGCTTAAATCTATACGGATCATTCTAGCTATTGCTGCATATTTCGACTATGAGATATGGCAAATGGATGTCAAAGCGGCTTTCCTTAATGGAAACCTAAGTGAAGATGTGTACATGGCACACTGAAGGTTTTGTCGATCCAAAGAATGCTAGTAAAGTATGCAAACTTCAAAAGTCCATTTATGGGTTGAAGCAAGCATCTCGGAGTTGGTATATACGTTTTGATGAGGAGATCAAAAGGTTTGGTTTAAATCAAGAACAAAGAAGAACCTTGTGTTTACATGAAGGTTAGTGGGAGCGCACTCGTTATTCGATCCTATATGTAGATGACATATTATTGATCGGGAATGACATTCCAATCTTTGGAATCATTAAGGTATCATTAAAAATAGTTTTCTATGAAGGACTTAGGAGAGGCATATATCTTAGGGATAAAGATCTATAGAGATAGGTCAAGAAGGCTAATTGGATTATGCCAAAGTACTTATATTGACAAGATGTTGATTCGGTTCGGCATGCGGGATGCCAAGAAAGGGTTCTTGCCTATGTCACATGGCATAAGTCTTAGCAAGAGTCGGTGTCCTTCGACAAGCGATGAGCGAGACCGTATGAATGGTATTCCATATGCTTGACTATTGGATCCATCATGTGCGCCATGATATGTACTCGACCGATGTATCATATGCTCTAAGTGTTACGAGTAGATACCAAGTCGATCCGGTGAAGGTCACTGGACGGTGTGAAAAACATTCTTAAGTACTTGAGAAGGACTAAGGATGCGTTCCTAGTTTATGGCGGTAATGAAGAGCTCGTTGTAAATGGTTACACGATGCAAGCTTCCAAACCGACAAAGATGATTATCGTTCGCAATCGGTTATGTGTTCATTTTGAATGGAGGAGCGAAGTGGAAAAGTTCCAAGCAAGGGACGGTTCTTTGATTCTGACGAGGCCGAGTACATTGCGGCACGAAGGCTGAAGGAAGGTGTTTGGATAAGGAATTTCATTCTTGAATTGGGTATGGTTCCGAGTGCCTTGGGCCCAATGGATCTCTATTGTGACAATAATGGAGCCATTGCGCGAGCTAAGGAGCCTAGATCCCATCAAGTCCAAGCATATACTCAGCGTTACCACCTTATTCGCGAATTGGTGGATAGAGGAGATGTTAAGATATGCAAAATTCATACGGATTTAAATGTTCTTTGATCAGTTGACTAAGCCTCTCACACGCCAAAGCATGACGCGCACACAAGAGCTATCGGTATTAGATACTTAAATGATTGACTCTAGTGCAAGTGAGAGATTGGAAATATGCCTAGAGGCAATCATAGAGATGATTGTATTTCATTATGTTCATAACTTTTGATAATATGTTATTTTGTTCCTTGAATGAATCATCGATTATATAGATCAATGAGTATGTGACTTGTTGGTGAAACTCTTTATCTTATATGATGTCGTTCTAAAAGTATCCTAGTCGAATGTCTTTGGTGGAACACCGTGACTCCACGACTAAGTACATGTATTGATTGATGACCATGTTTCACGGTCATGGATATAGAGATATCGAATCAATAATGTGGACACATGTTAGAGAACATAGTGTTGGATAAGACCCACCTTGAGACACTATTGAGATTGTTATGATTCTATGTGTCGTTAGTTGGTCTCAAGCAATGATGATGTATAATCCTTAGACACGAGATCAGCATGGTTTCCTACATGCGTAATAGCACTCTTAGGGGTTGCCAAACGCTACTCAGAATGGCGGGTAGTTATAAAGGTAGCTTTCGGGTATGCTATGAAACATGTGGAGGAATGTGACTGATCGGATATGGGATTTGCCCTCCTAACATAACGGGAGAGATGTCTCGGGCCCTCGTTGTAGTCGAATAAAGAAAGTGCATGGCCATGCCACTAGTGGTCGAAGTGTCGACCACACGAGTTATTCGACACTTGATCGAAAGTATTGAACAGTCCATGGATGACATATTATCTCACGGAGTTCAACCGGATGTCGTGAGGCAAAGGAGAATACATAAGCGGTCGTTCGGTTGCAGGTCGTATCTTGGTCGAAGTCGTATGGAGATACGACCTAGTCGAAGACTACTCGGACATAATCACCAACTGGTCGTAAGGAGTTGCAAACTGGTCGTAGTTAGATACTAACTGGTCGTAAGGAGTTACAAACTGGTTGTAACTAATTATGAACTGGTCGTGACTAAGTACGAGCTGGTCGTAAGTGATAAGGACCTGGTCGTAGATCATATTGCATTAAGGTTCGTCCGATATATTACGTGTGTGTTCGGGAATCGTTATGTCTTGCTAGGTACCGCTAACGACTCGTGATCGGAAAGAGTTTCAGTCACAACCGATTACACACGAACCTATAGGGTCACACACTTAAAGGGCAAGGATTTGATTTGGATGGAGATCCGAATTCTTATAGGCCACAAGTTCCTAATGGGCCTTACATTGGAACCCATTATGGATGCCTATATTTAGAGAGGTGGTGGCATGGGGTGAAGTGATCGATCGGAAAATCCCGAAACCTAATAGCCACGCTCTCCTCAACCACGCCGTCGGCGCTAGCACTCCTACGCGTGGTGTCCCCGCCGCACGTGTGGATACCTTGGAGGTGTTGTTGCGAAGCATCGCACTGGGGCGATCCGCAACTCACACGCGACCTCGGGAGCCGGAGGAGAACTTGCGGCGTTCGTCGGAGTAGGAGGAGAAGGCGCGCAGCAAATGCGACTACGATCGCATCAACTCGCTACATCGACTCTACTTCCGCCACACAGTGGCGCGTCTAGTGGTAATCTCGTGATCTATTACTTGCGGTTGGTTCCTTGGTTGCGCGGTAAAATTTTTGTTTGTGCTATCGTAGCCTTGCCGCGATCCATCAGTTTCTAACCACAGAACCATCCTCATTTTGTTTATTTTTGAACACCCAACGGGTTCCTATAACATTATGACCACTAGGAGGTTCTACTAGGTTCCAAACCATGTTCCTCTCAAAGTTCTCTAACTCCTCATGCATGACATTGACCCAACTAGAATTAGATAAAGCATGTGATATATCGCGGGGGTTCGAAAGAAGCAACAAATGCAGAATGAGAGTGGAGACTCGGATCGTGATACCTGGAGCGAGTGACTTGCTCATGAAGATTACTAATCATCTGATCCGGAGGATGACGCCTCTGAATGTGAAGTGGAGCGCCCGGGGGAGATAGTATCTCTTCAACCTCCGCAGGTACTGCTGATGAAGAAGATGCAGCAGGAGCCTCAATTGGAGGTGAAGCAGTCATAGCGAGTTACGAGCTTGGGCGGCAGGCGGGAACATCGACAGCGGTGGAGGAGCAATATCAACTTCGTCCTCATCTTCTTCCACAAAGATGCTTTGTCACCTGTGTATCACCTGAAACGTCGGATCTAGCTCCAGGGCTAGTCTCATCAAAAGTGACATTGCATGTCTCCTGGACAATGTTAGTTTCAACATTAAAAACCTGAAAACCCCTCGAATGTGCAGGATAACCCAGAAATAAACCATCAAAAGTCCTTGATTCAAATTTATCTAGGTTTCCTATCTTGAGAATGAAGCACTTAGCTCCAAAAACTCGAAAATGAGAAACAGAGGGTTTTCTACCAAATCGAAGCTCATAAGGAGTCTTGCCCGAAGACAGTCTCAAGAAGACACCGTTTGAAATATGGCAAGCTGTAGCAATAGCTTCGGCCCAAAACCTCCTCGGAGTGCTATACTCATCTAGCATCGTCCTAGCCATCTCGACTAAGGTTCTGTTCTTCCTTTCCACAACGCCTTTTGTTGAGGGACGTGTGGAGAAGAGAACTGATGCTCAATTCTGCGCTTAGCACAAAAAGAGGCAAACGAGGATTCTTGAACTCCGTGCCATTGTCACTGCGGATCGCTCTCAAGGCACCCGGAAGTTCAGAAGCCAAACAAAGAACAAGATCATGATAATGACCAAAAGTTTCATCCTTCTAAGCAAGAAAGAACACCCAAGTGTATCTCGAAAAATCATCGACTATGACAAGAATGTACCATTTGCCACCGATTGACCGAACCCTAGCAGGACCAACAATATCCATATGAAGCAACTGTCCCGGTTCGTCAGTCATGACCATAGTCACTGAAGGGTGTGAGGCGGCAACTTGCTTGCCATGCCTACAGGGCGCACATACATCATCCTTGATGGCTTTGAGTTTAGGCAAACCTCTCATGAGATCAAGGTTGCTAACTCGCGTCAGATGATCAAAACCAATGTGCCCCAAACGTCGGTGCCAAAGCCTGAACTCAGAAGAAGGTGTAATCAAACATTTAAGAGAACCAGCAAGAGATTCAGAAAAATCAGCTCCAAAGATCCTAGTAGCTCTATAAATCCCAAAAATGAGCTCACCAGCTGAATCAAGCACCCGACAAGCATTTTTCTTAAATATAGTCTCATAGCCATCATCAAGAAGCTGTAAGACAGAGAGTAAGTTAAACCTGAGCTTGTCCACAAGGGTGACGTCCTTTAGGATGAAATTGTCGTTCACCCTGATTGATCCCGTTCCTTCAATTCGCCCTTGAGTATTGTCTCCAAAGGTGATGAAGACATCACCTGTCGACCGCGTGAAGGAGGTGAACCATTTTGAGTCTCCGGTCATGTGGCGTGAACAGCCGGAGTCAACGAACCACATGTCCTTCCTTCCGCGGCGACCGTGAAAATCAAGGCGCAGAAGAACTATGTGTCTCAGTACTTGGATTAGTTAAACATGACTTGGGAACCCAGTACTGAGACACACGTCTGCGAGTAGTATGCAAAGCAGAAGTGCTATCCTTGATTCTATTTGAAATTCTGTTACGAGCAATTGTTACTCTAACATGAGAGTTATCCTGTCTAGGAGCATGAGAATGATTAGCATGTGAAACAAATCCTAGACCAGGTTTCTTCCTTTCTAAATTACCATATCTCACAAAAACTCTAGGTTGATTAGATGACATTCTAGTAAGATTTTTCCTAGCATTTTTCAAACTACGCCAACAGAACTCAACTAAATGCCCATCCTTCTTGCAATAGGTGCAATGGTACTTGGTACCATTGGGAGAAGCACCTTTTGACTGAACAGATGGTTGGGTAGAACCTGCAGATTTGAAAGTGATCTTTGCAGGTTGGGTATCAAATTCAACTAAGCCATTTTTCAAAATTTGAATGTCATTAGATTTGTCTTGGACAAAGTTGTATCCTAACCCTTGCTTCTTATAAGGAGTTTTTGACTTGTCAAGAATCATGTTTAATTGTTTCTTACCTTTAGAGAATTTTTCTAATGTGTTCTTAAGGTAAGCAATTTTTTCAAAGTTAACACATGACTCACAAGTTTTAGCATCAAGCCTCTTCTTATAAAGAGCAACTTCAAGCTTAAGAGCTTCACATGAAGCACAAGTAGCAGAATCAATACTGTTCTTAAGCTTGGTATATTTAGCTCTAGCTGCTTCTACAACATCATGTACTTCACGTTCACGTTCTAAGCAGACAGAGCAAGAGCTAGATTCAACTACATCAGAAACAACCAACTTGCTAGACTCTAAGCATTTTTTTTGCAAGGAGTAGATTTAACTTCAATTAGTTCACTCCTAGCATTTTCAAGTTGTTGCAAAGCAATATCATGAACAGATTGTAGTTTAGCAAATTCAGAATGTAAGGCATGGTAGGATGAACATTCATCAGATTCAAGACTCTTAGCATTCATAAGTTCTAATGTGAGTTTATCTACTTGTGACTCTAAGTCATCATTCCTAGCCATGATGAACTTTGAAGCCTTATCCTGATCTAGCATTTGCTCAAAGATGGTTTTGCATCTAGCAGAAAGGACATCATAGGAAGGAGATACCTCATCATTGTCATTGACGTCGTCGGAGTCGGCCATGAAACACATGCCGGTAAAGTCTTTGGCCTTCCCTTTCTTGTCTTGAGGAAGCTCCTCCTCTTTGTCCTCCTCGCTCCCGGAGTCCACATCGCTCATGGATCGATCTCCAAGAGCGGCAAGAACCCGGTGAGCAGCCTTCCTGAGCTTGACCTCATCAAACTTGGACTTGCGTCCCTGAGGCTTCTTCCAAGCTGGCTTTTCATTCTTGTGGTTGCTCTTCCCTTTCAGCTTGGGGCAATTTGCCCGGATGTGATTAAGCTCTCCACACTCATAACAAGTCACAGGGCCGCCTCTCTTTTTGTTTCTCATATTGTTGTAGGCCCGTGTGAACTTCTTAATCAAAAGTGTCATCTCAGGCTTAGGAATACTTTCAGGACCCTCTTCTTGGATTGCAGATAAAGAAGCAAGAGAAACTCTAAAAAAAGACTCAAACGACCCATCAAAGGCTCTCTTGAGCGGGTCTGCTACCAAAGCCATGTTATCCTTCTTGGAATGATCACCCCTCTGGATCTCATGAGTCTTGAGCTTGCTATAGAGCAGCTCCAAAGTCAGATCAGAGAAGTTGACGTTTTCCTGAATGGCGGTAGCCTTTATCTCCCACTCCCTGGTGTTGATTGCAGCCAGGAGATGGGTGGTATTTTCAGATTGAGTATATTCAATACCAACAGCCTTCATCCGATTTATCACTTTGTTAAAGCGACTGAAAATGTCATCGATGCTCTCTCCAGGACGCATCTCGAATTTGTTATATTCTCTTTTATAGACCGTCTGACGCACTTGCTTGATTTGGGATGAACCCTCATGATAGGTTTCGAGGGTTTTCCAAATTTCGTGCACTGTCTCAAGATTGCAAATTCTATTGTACTCCTGTCTACCAAGCCCACCATACAGGAGGTTCTTTGTCTTATGGTCGTTAGCCAAGAGGGCTTCAGAAGCCGGCGTATCAACCTCAGACAAGATGAGCGGAGCTCGAACAACCTCTCCTATATACCTCGTCCTTCGCTCTGAAGAAAGACACGCATGCGGTTCTTCCAATAGGCATAGTCGTGTACATCGAAGATATGCGGTTTGGAGGAGTACTTATCCATTGCCAAGTTCAGTGACCAGTTAAGATTAAGATTGAACTAACCGGGCTCTGATACCACTTGTTGGACCGGAAAGGCGACTAGAGGGGGGTGAATAGGAGTACGCTCACTTTTATATCTTTGATCGGATTCAATAAGAATTTCACTCCAATAGTTATGAAAGCTATGAAGATCAGTACACAAACATAGCGGAAGACTCGTATTGAATCCACTCCAAAACCCCCAAGAGAAACAACAAACACATTGCTGCCAGAAAGGCCAGCAACTTAAATCAAAAACCGGTCAGACTGCCACCATGGCCGGTCAAACCGCCAGTCCTTACGCCAGACACCCATGAGATTGACCTAACAACCAACACATCGTTGCCAAAAAGGCCAGCAACTTAAATAAAAAACTGGTCAGACTGCCACCATGTCCGGTCGGACCGCCCTGACTGGTATGACCTTCAACCATTGGCCGGTCTGACCGCCAGTCCTTATGCCCGAAACAAAACCGGTCGGACCGCAGAGGTGGCCGGTCTGACCACCACCCTGGCCGGTCTGACCCCCTGAAGCCTGACAGTAACAACAACTTGCCGAAAACGCATGTTTCCGCAAACCTTTAACGCTATTGCCAATTGTCTCGTCACTCTAAGATCATGAGTATATCCCCATGATATCCACACAAATAGAATCTAAAACTTACACCAACACAGTTAAGCTTAGAAAAAAAAAACATGCAATAAACTGGTAACGCAAGAGCTGACAGCGAAGTGCAGTGTCCCATAACACACATGCAGAGATATGGCATAGGATTTATATGTGATACAAGGCAGCAGGTTGTATCACAAAGACATCTAGGAGCTGAAAGCGCGCATGTCGATCTAATCATACATGAGGAAAGCTTCAGACATGATCGAACCTAATGTCCATTACGATATGTCTATGCAATCATACACAAGTGAAGCTTGAAATGTGGGCAAATCTATGCGGAGCTGAGGGTATGCATGCTAGAACGTATAATTAGCAGCCTGGTGCAGTAAGAAAGAATGTAGGTAAATTAGTAATCGAACAGAATGTAGGTAAATTAGTAATCGAACTACATAAGAGAATAGGCAAGGGGTTTGCAAATCTATGTGGAATGGAAAATAGACAGGAATGAATCAACATGTGAGTACAGCTAATATACCTGAATTTAGTTCTTGCCTTTCCTATCTGCATGACCATTCTTCACAGGGGCAAAAGTGTTCGTCTCGTCAGATAATGTATATGTTGAGCTCTAAAGTAGGTGCAATATGTAAGCAAGGGCTACAGACAAGCTGAAGTAGATTGCCGAAAATTGGTCGTGCAGCAGGAAAATGGTGGCAATCAAGAATATAACTAAATAGTAATTTAGCTTTTTACCTGACCGATTCTGATTTAGCTTAACATCTGCTGAATTGGTGCCTTTTGAACGATATGCCTGTAGCTATGCAATAGCACCGAAGAGATAACAGGTACGTATAGTAGGATACAAAGGTGCTATCACATAGCTATAGCCATACGAAGATGGCGAAAGATCCTTGTTAGATTTGAGTACACGCTGCCACAATTTTTTTTAGCATGCCAGACACAAGCCATGGAAGCACCTAACTTAACATCCCTATTAGTACGTAAAAATCCATTAAAAGAAAGGAAAGATAAAGATGGACCTAGGAAATGTGTTGATAAGGTAGATGGGAGAAGGAAAAGAAAACGAGCTCCTGGTTGGACCAATTGGCGCTGAGCAAGAACCTTCCGACGTTTCTATCTATCTTGCCTTGCGTCGTTAGCAGGGACAAGGGTATAAAGGTTGCATTCCAAAGAAAAAAGAAAGGAGTCAATATCCTAACCGTAGCATGCATGACAGAAAGAAAAGAGAAGTAAGGGCAGGCAGGGACACATACTCGGCCTCCCATAGGAAGCACCACTTGGGACGACTCCGACATGCAAGTCGGGCAAGCATAAAACCTGCGGGAGGGGGGATACCAAACATAGGGCAGTGCGGGACACATAGGTTGCGGCCACCAAGGAAACACTAAATCGGACAGGTAGACCTATGAACGAAACTCT
The DNA here is from genome assembly GCA_036346255.1 of Ampelocalamus luodianensis. Taxonomy (NCBI): domain Eukaryota; kingdom Viridiplantae; phylum Streptophyta; class Magnoliopsida; order Poales; family Poaceae; genus Ampelocalamus; species Ampelocalamus luodianensis. The sequence continues at coordinate 30,110,734 of CM070640.1, forward strand.
AGGGAGGTAAAGATCAAGTTAAACATCCCTACGGCTACCTCGATTGGAAGAGCATGCACACGAACAATTCTAAACAGTAACTACATATGTCCCCATCACATAGGCAATGAAGAGCATTAAAAAGGATGATGAACAGGCAAATACGAGCTAATAGAAGCATGAAAATCAGCCGTGCAGCAACAAGACAACCGTTGTATGAGACGATAAGCATAACAAAATAAACAGAGTGCAGATAAAGTGAAGATAGGAAAAGCTGGAGCAAAAAGGACCTTACGCTGTCAAAGGCAGAGGCAACAACGCGGAAAAGGAGAGGTGCAGGATTTGTGGAATTTTTTTAAATAATCTAATTTTTATTATAAATTACAAATTTATTCTATCGTTTTTTTATTACATGAATATACTCGTGTCGCCTATCGGTTGGGCGATTGTCTCCAGTCGTCCAACCGTTGGGCGATAGGATGCAGTCGCCCAACCGTCGGGCGACTGAATATCTGCCGCCCAACTATTAGGCGACAGCTGGCAGTCACCAACCGATGGGCGACAGGGGGCTCTCCTGTCTTTTTTTTTTGGGAAATAATATTTTTTTTAAGAATTAATTACAAATATATGTAGTCGCTATAAAAAATTACAAAAATATGGAACCTATCGCTAGTTGAGCGTCAATGGAGGTACCTCTCGCCAGTCGCAATATCACTTATCTTTCCGTTTACGAATCGTTCATACCTCAAACGTTCTCGATTAATTCTCCAAAAATTAATCATAGTACAACAACATACTATGATGACAAAGTGTTATTGCGAGTCTAACAGATTTGATACCGTACGAAGGCAACTGATATTACAATAAGAACACAACGTTGGCCATTTGCCCTTGTTGGCCAGCTCGGCGTTATACTCCTCGCCTTGCGCCTTAGCTCTCGCCACGATGGCCCTCTTCCGCTCCCTCTCGGCTTCCCGTCGCCTGGCATGCCCACGCTCCTGCTCCTCGCGCTGCTTGTCCAGCCTACGTTGCTCTGCCTGTTCAGCTTTCACCTCTTTGAGGCGCCTTTCACGGGTCTCGATGTCCTCCTGGCCCAACTCTTAGTGTCGAACCACCACATGTCGTAGGTGGATCTTGTCGTCGATCCACTGGAGGAAGTCGCATAGTGGTGGCGGAGACTGCAATGGGTAAAGATAGTTCGTTACGCCGTTACGGAAGGAAAAAGAGCATTGTACCCCAACATACGGTTTCATTACCGGTTGGCTGTCGGTATAGTCCACGGCGTAGTTTGGGCAGCACCAATAGCGCTGGCCAATGGTCCACTCATCGGTTGATTTGACGCACTTACAAGCGTCCCGACACCAGCATAGGGGTGGCACCACCCCTATCGGGGGCCCTTCCGAGGCGTTCGCGGGCATTGGTGGGGGCGGCTCGACCCAGAATCATTGGGCGTACTACGAGGCAGCTTCCTCACATCCACTAGTTCAGGAAAAGTTTGGTGTGTGAAAGGCTGACGACTAGCGGCATGATGGTGAGCGGCGGTCTCATGGGGAGACACCCGGTCCTTCAAAGTTTCTGGATTTTCTCCCATTCCTTCTCCTTGTCCATATTTTCTACTTGGTGGTCTTTCTTTGTAGACTTGTTGGATGAGTTGCGCTGTATTTATAGCTAGAGCGGACGGAGTGGTAGCTGGGCCTGAAAAGCTACCTCGGCTGGTAATGTCCTTAGAAAAAACTGGGTCGTCGGGTTACATCGTCCTGAAAAGCTGGCTCGTCTGGTCATGTTCTCAGAAAAAGCTGGGTCGTCTGGTCACATCGTCCTGAAAAGCTATCTCGTCTGGTCATGTCCTCAGAAAAAGCTGGGTCATCCGGTCACATTGTCCTGAAAAGCTATCTCGTCTGGTCATGTCCTCAGAAAAAGCTAGGTCGTCTGGTCACATTGTCCTGAAAAGCTATCTCGTCTGGTCATGTCCTCAGAAAAAGCTGGGTCGTCGGGTTACATCGTCCTGAAAAGCTACCTCGTCTGGTAATATCCTCAGAAAAAGCTGGGTCGTCGGGTTACATCGGCCTGAAAAGCTACCTCGTCTGGTCATGTCCTCAGAAAAAGATGGGTCGTCGGGTTACATCGTCCTAAAAAAGCTGGCTCGTTGGGTCACATCGTCCAGAAAAAGCTGACTCGTTGGGTAACACAAGAACGCAAAAGTATTACATGCATCACATACGTAAAAGTATTACATGCATCACATATGAAGTGGAAAATTTAAGTATGACATAATGAACAAATGTACCCCAGATCCCTCCCCGTCAGCGCCTACTAGCCCCTACTAGGCCTGCAAGCGCACCGACATCCCCTCCTCCATCACCACGGCCCCTCCACCTCTGTGTCCTCCCCTACAGGCTCGCTTGGGCCCTCCTTTGCACTAGGTGTCGGGGCCTCGCCCAGCAGGAAAGACGGCCTGGAGCCCAGTGCCGCGAGGACCGAGAGGCGAAGGGGTGGACGAGGCGAGGCTGCTGTGTGTATGGTGCATGGCGCCTTTAGCGGTGGACGCGGAGAGAACCTTAGCCTAAGTGGGCTGAGGTGCCGGGTCGTCGTCCACCAAGAAGTCGTGGGCTTCCGCGAAGCCTGGGGAGGACCCTCCGTCATAGGGAATTGAACCTGCACAGTAAAGTATTGATAGTTAATTAAGAAAAACACGATGTGTGCCGACAAACGGAGATGTTACATACTCTCAGCTACCGCCATAGCGCGCGAGAAGGCGTCCGTAGGAAGTATGGCACGCCGTCTGCGCTCGTGTGTGTGCGAGTGTGGAAGC